>PVKA01008916.1:0-70735 GCA_004027165.1 Ctenomys sociabilis
ATTTTTTATACCTGAATTATATCAAAAATTCAATAATTATTTTCCTAGTGGATGACCATAGTACTAGAAGCCGACATAATATCCTGTCCAACCACCATTAGTGCAGATCTTGCCTCTCATAGAATTATGTAGAAGCACAGCGTTATCTATCCCAACTGTACTGTCTATACACACACATCATGATTTTTTCTTTCTATACTGCTTCCTTTGTCTACACCTGTCAAAGGTGGGCACTCCATTGACATTCAACTAACTTAGGTGCTTGAACTCGACACCACAGTCCAACACAGTCCAGCATTCTACAACCATAGTGAGTTATTCAAAGAAATTGTCGACCATAGCCATTTACAGCTCAGCTTAATATTATAGCCCCACGATGTATACTTCATTTTTATAGTTTTCTGCTGGATGGTTAAGACCTAGATAGATCAAGACTTATATACCAACACATGAACTTTATATTTCCTATTTGGTCAGTGAAGTCCTCTCAGGGTTTATCTTGTAGTCCTGTACATTATTCTGTAGTTCCTTTGTCTGTGTCATCCATGTAGATGAGTCATGACCAATGCTTGACCAGTTTACTCTCTGTGAGAGCTTGAGAGAAAGCTTTCTCTTCATGTGACTCTCCCCAGGCATACTTTAGAACTTCAGTCTCTTTCCTCTGTGGCTCCATAATCTCCTTGTTCAGAAAATTTGGAGCTCGCCTGAGTTTCACAAGGTCAGCGAAGACTCAGGACATAGGAGAACCTGATTCTTTGGTCTTTAGTGTGTGCAGATGTCTTGCACTCTTAGTATATGGTTCCCTTGGTGATTCATTATAAAATAATCTTATAAAATGTGTATTGTATTGTATTATTGTTTCCCATTGCAAAAAGAAAACCAAATCAGGACAATAGTAGTATGACTTAACTCATATTTTGAAAAGTGTGGGTTCACCAATCAAAGAGTTAAGAAAAAAATAGTCAACACATTGACTGTTCTTATAAAACTTTTGAGGTTAAAATATTCTGAACTCCAAAGGCTTAAATGTAAATGAGATAAATTACCATTAAATCTTGTAACTTGGAAACATTGTGGATCACCAGGTTCACTCTGTCTTTCATCCTTTATGGAGCGGATGTGTGCTTCATGACTAAATGTTACCGCAATAATAGTTCTCTTCCCTGACTATTTTTTACCTGCTTTTGTTTTTGAAATTTTGTAAAACTGTGAATTTTAAGATGCATGTATTTCTACTAATTCTTTTTTATGTACTTGGATAGAGGATGTATCAGATATTAAACTGATAAGAACAGATACTGTACTTGATCCTAGCCAAAAGGCCAAGAAATGATTTTGTTTTTTAATTTGGTACAGGATCTGCAGGGTCTCACTACATAGATTAGACTCATAGTGATTCTCCTGTTTTGGAACTCCCAAGCACTGGGATTACTGGTGTGCACCACCACGCCCATTCTCAGTCACCATCTCAGCATACCCCAGGGAAGGGGAAGTACAGCATGCCAGGGATCGAACCCTAGCCGCTGTGCTCTTCCTGATCAGGAACTTTAGTCCACTGAGCTATCTCGAGAGCCCTTCTATTAGTTTTTTGAAAGCAGAAGTTAATTTTTAAATTTGTGCTGTGACCAATTTTATATTGCTAATATCTGTAATCTAAGCAACTACACTGAAGACAACAATGTACACTGTAACACCCATAGTTGAATAGCCTTCATCTTGTTCTTTCAAATACAGATCATCTTTAATGTTTAATCTATTCCTTTATACTTTCTTTAAACTAAATTAAACAACATAAAAAGGTCAAAGAAAATATTAAGGCTTATTGAAAGAAAGAGTTAATGTTTCATTGTTGGATCAATCTTCCAGCAGATATCTAGTAATCTGAACAAATCTGATGATAAAAGTAGTTATTACGATAACTGTTGTTAATTTCCTATTTGTCATTTGAAGTTCTGTACCATTTTTATTGTTTGGGATTGTTTTGCTTTTGCCTTTGTTCTTGTTACTTGTTTTGGGTTTTTTCTCTTTAAAATAAAAATAAATAAATAAAATACATAAAACGAAGTCAATTAGCACTGGTAGAAAACTAAGTGCTTTTGTGTAATGAGATCTTGCATATCCCTGGGAATACGGAATGCTGGAACCCAGAGATAGCCCCTCTGTAGTTAATGTCAACAATACCAGAATACAGCTGAGTTCATTCCATGTCATCCCCTACAGACTACTGGATGAATCCTCAAAAAATATTTCTTTTGTTCTCTTTGGTGGGACAAAATCCCTGGGACAACATGAAGGACAACAGTCATATTTGAGATCTGAGTTTCAACGTGTTTCACGTTGGCTGATATGAGGCAGAAACAACTGGCAACAGGACCTTGTATAGGAAAACTGTTCAACTAATGTGGCCAGAATGGACAGAGAAAGAAGGGAGTACCCTAGCTCATGAACATAGTAACCCATGTCATGCCCAAGAAACCTGCTTCCTCTGGTCAGGCCCTACCTACTCTTTATATATTTTAGATCTAAACATAAATTTGCACTGAAGCATTCAGAGGAAGAAGGTGGTCACTTTAGCTATAAGAAACATATTAATACCTTTACAGATATGGGGATATATGATAGAGATTTTTTAAAAAGGAATTTATGAACGTGTTTCTTGGGTTCACATAATTCACTTTTCTAAAAGTTGTATATTTTGTTTTAGTGTGAAAAAACTATTTTTGAGGGCCAGCAAGAAAGCTCAGCAGACCAAGCACCTACTTAGGCAAGTGCAAGGACCAGGGTTTGATCCCTGGAGCTACATGCTGCACCAGCCCCATCTCTGGACACACTGACTCCAATGACACCAGGCTTGGTGGCACATGCCAGTAATCCCAGCACTGGGGAGGCTGAAAGTAGGAGATTCACTGTGAGTCAACTCTGTGTAGTGAGACTCTGCACCAAATATATTTAAAAATGTAAAAAATATATATTTTTGAAAGTTTATGGCCCTTGATAGGGAAAATATATCCTATTGTGTATGCTTTTAAAGATATTTCAATAATATTACTTGCTTTGAATGTGCCAAAATTTTCACTTTTTGTATCTCTATCTGTAGTCAGTTTTCTACCACTTCCTGTGCATATTGTGGATTAATTCAATAATCCTTTAACTTGGCTTTGGTGAATTGGTGAATTAGACATATTTTATTCATATATTTATTTAGATGTATTATTACAAGGAACAAAAACACAATGGGGCAAGAATGGCCAAATCTCTGAATGAGCAGTTTATATTGCCATATCTGTTTCACTAAAGATCATCAAAAGCATAGAAAGGTTATTGAAAAGTACAACACACAGTTTGAAAGGAACAAACCTGGTGATGTAATTGGGTGTTGTAGAAATGAGGGGGGCTGCTGCAGAAAGGACGGTGACTTCCGTGGCTCTGACATCTAGCTTGATATTGGAGCATCCAAGGGAGGGTCTGTTTGGACAGAGACAAAGACAGACATAGTGAAGTGAATGAGCTCTGCAGTAAGAAAAGGTAGCACATGCTGGAACAGTCAAATGAAACGTGCGTGTGTGTGTGTGTGTGTGTGTGTGTGTGTGTGTGTGTGTGTGTGTGTGGAAACTAGATTATTTCAGTCTCCCATATACATATATAAACTATGATCTGAGAACAAACACATGAGTTAGGCTTTTATTCGCAGCTACATTTTTCGGCACAGCATAGAATCAATGGCTAGAGCCAATTTTGGTGCCATTGTACATATGCTGAGCTTTCCTCTTTCAGTTTTTATAATTTACTTAAACTCATAATATTCTTATTTGTATGCTGTAGTGTAGTACAACACACTTTAAATGTAGGAAAAACCACTGTAACCTCATAATCTTTCTACTATAAAATGTAAAAGTTCTGCAGGGAGAATGTGGGCTATTTATTTATTTTTATTTTATTTTATTTTTTTCTGGAACTTGGGATTGAACTCAGGCCTTTTTGCTTGCCAGGAAAGCACTTATTCCACTGAGCCATCTCCTCAGCCCCAAGTATGGGTTGAGAATGACCAAGAGCTTCTGCAGTGGGGAGAGTCAAACCCCAACAGCTCAATGCTTTTAGGTTAAGTCTTGTCAGTCTGCTTCGTACCATTACGTCAATGCCACCTGCGACATGCAGCCTGTATGTGCCCACAGGCTTTGCCTTTTGTTCCTAAGGGCTGCACATGACAAATGAGATTGGCTGCTGGACCAGCTGTGGAAGTGCAGGAAGCACTACAGGAGAGCAAGGACCCAGTTTCACCTATAAATGTATTTCTGTTGACACACTAGTATGATCTTTGTAAATAATTTAATATTAGTGTCTTCAAACTTTCAGCAGTTTTCACATACAGTCTACAATTCTAGTACAGGTTTGGCCTATATACTAATTGCATTCATGTTGATGAATTAGCACATCTATACATTGTCAGAGGGAGTTTAGCTATTTAACTTATAAATAGGTAGCTAGCAGGGGACAAGGCATAAGATGGAATTAGGCCTATCAGCACTTCCAGAAAACATACTGACTTAAAAGCTAATTCAATCCATATAGATAGTAAAGGTTAAAAGCATAAAAGCAAACAGAGGGACAAGCTTGAACTACAAATAGACAGTTATGAACTCTGAACCCCAGGGAAGAAAATTGTTGAATATAGTGACATACACCAGAGTGGCAGCCCTGCCCCCATAGTGGCTGCCAACTTGCTGAGTAATTGGGTTTTTTTGTTATTGTTATTGTTGTTGATTTGTCTTCTAAAGCTCTATATTAAAAACCTAAGCCTTCACTGGTCATCTTATCCTGAGAGAGCCATCTGTGAGATAGGTGGTCACACTGGAATGCTGGAAAGATTCCTGTGCTCAGCTTATCCCTAAAAGAGTAAGGACAAAGAGCCCACACAGCGCATTCACAGTTGGACCCTTTCAACTCCTGGGAGCTCTCTTTATTCTTTGTTTGTTTTTTTAAAAAATTTTTCATAAACACAAACAAAATTCATGAACTGTCATATTTCTTTTTAAAGGACAGAAGACTAGAATTATGTTGTGCATATTTCATTTTAGGTCTCATTCTTGATTACTGATATTTATATTGTACCACTATTTGTACTATGTACACTTACATTAAAATAATACTACTTTTAGAACTTTAACAATCTAGCGTTGTCTTCCTTGATTACCACTCTGATTTCTTATTGAATGTTTAAAATGAGTAACTTTTGTGTTCTTTAATAGGAAAAAAAAACTATTACCAAGCAAACCTATGGTATTTCAAAAAGGTCTTTTATGGATATTTATCAAGGAACATAACTGAATATTTACCAAAAAAAAAAAATGAATTTATTTTCTTGGTGAGCTCACCAAGTTGAATTTCTGCATATGGTTTAAGACAAATATTTACAATAACGTATGAAATATGTAAGCTTCCTTCGGCCATTTTAGACTGAATCTTATTACATTAAGTTTGTGGCCTATGAACATCTGTGCTGTGAATTTTCACAGGTGAAACAACTTCCCAGTAGGAACGCTGCTATGTTTAGCTCACATCTCTACCTTACCATTTTAAGGTAACCATGAAAGTAAAAATAAAGTATTTTTGTTCAGTTTTTAATGCTTTACCTTGTATATTTGCGTCAAAGGTGTGTAAGTCTCATTTTGATGTAGCCACAACAAATCCAATTTGTGAATATTCTCTGGGAATGTAACTGGTTTACAAGTCAGGGAGTTAATGTAGTTAGTTCATGAGAAACTTATCACAAAAAAACAATGCTCATAGATTTAGTGAGCTCAGCAAAGAAGAAACAAATCACTGGACTGAAGTTTAGAAACTTGTTTTCTAGTCGTCGCTGTCCCACAGATGTAATGGAGGGTTTCTCTTCGCTTTTCTCAGCCTACTTCCTTGCTCTACAGCTGGCAGCCACTAATTAACAGCCTCCTAGAAATCAAGTTGACAGTCGTCTATGACTTCAGATACTCAAAGTCTGGAAAAGAGGAATCTGGGCTAACTAACCTTTAAGTGCTCTGTTCCAGAGTTAGTATTCTATGATATGAACAAGAGTACACTTATATTCAGTGTCCTGAGATTAATATACAAAAACTTACAAATGACAGCAAAAGAGACTTATTCAAAGTTTCCTATATGAGCACTGGTAAAATACTTTTTAAATCAGAAGCAGGTTTTCTGGATTCATTAAGAAGGTGATTCAACTGTAGAAGGAAGCTCTTAACATTACAAAATCCTGGATTTAACAGTTGTTTTCTCAGCAATTGTTTTAACTTTTATAATCTTGAAGAGGTTCTTTCATCTGAAGTTTCTCATGCATTCAGATATTTTGTGTGCTATCTGATGTGATCAGCAGTAAAGGTGGCAATGAAGTAGTAACTATGATCATAGCCCTCTTGTAATCTAAAAGAAAAAAGGAATTTTCTTTTCTGTACAAGCAGTGATGAAGTTATCTGGGATGAGGTGCCCATGTGCAAGGAGCTGGACATCTTTTCCTTGATCTATCAGTATGTCCAGCTGAGAACCTAGATAAGACTCCACAAGACAAGTTGCATCGGAAGTCTTCTACTTACTTTGATCTGTTCCCAGGTATCTAGTAAAGGCTTTTTTGCCCCAAGGACAGAGCACTGGGGTGCAAATTGGAGCAGATGCTGACACAGATTGTATTTTACAGGGTTTTTCAAAGCACAAATCAGAGCTCCATGGCCTCCCATGGAGTCGCCAAGAATAGATGTCCTCTGGGGGTCCACTGGAAAGTTGGCATGTGTGAGTCGAGGAAGCGCCTCTGTCACATAAGAGCACGTTCTGTAATTAGTTTTCCAAGGGTCTTCAGTAGCATTCACTTAAAACCCCACTCCAGTGCCAAAGCCCCAGCTATCATCTTCTCCTTTAATATTGCAACCACGAAGGCTGGTATCTGGAGCGATACCAACAAGGCCATGTTCTCAGGCAGCTTGATGATAACCAGATTTTGATATAAAATTTTGTTCTGTACAAGTTAAACCAGAGAGCCAGCACAGGGCAGGGCACTTTCTGCTTTCTGCCTTGGGTGGTAAGTAGACAAAAAAAAATTAATTTTACATTTTACCTCCACGCTTTCATGTTCAAATCTTTCTGCAGTCCCCCAAAGCACTTGTTGCTGTAAATCTGCTTTAACGCCATTCTTTTTTTGTCTAATTGGTGTTTGCTTGTCTGTGCCACAGGACAGATCCTTGGGAACTTTGGAGGCAGCGCTAGTACTGGGACGTCCACGGGTCCACGATTCTCTTTATTCTTTTTTTTTTTTTTTTTTTTTTTTTTTTTTTTTTTTTTTTTGCAGAACCAGGGATTGGACTCAGGTCCCTGAGCTTGCCAGGGAAGCACTTATTCCACTGAGCTGTCTTCCCTGCCCCATTTTTTTTTTCTTTATTCTTATACTCCCAATAAACACTCCCAACTTCCACTTTTGTCCACAATATCATTCTTCAACTGCTTTGCGCTGAGCCAGCTATTTCAATGCCATCTCTTGATCACTGTGTCCCTAACTTACCCTACAGTATTTGGAGATGTGGCCACCCTAGCCCACAGTTCCTCGTCATAACAAGATTCAACTGAAAAAATATCCAGACCCCATCGCAAGGGACATGCACCTTCCAACTTCCTATTGAATTCCCGGGCCCATATTCACCTGTCCTGTTGGCCTACTTCATTGTAAAGTTATGAAGCAATGCTATGACTTCAGTTCTCCTATTCACACCACAGGCAGAATGGGCTTCCACAAGCCCTGTCGCATCACGTCTCTCCCTGATCACTCAATCCAATGGCTTTTATTTTTTTCTGCAGAGGAAATAATCCAACCTCTTTAGTGGACCTTAGAAGTTGTGACTTCTGAACACAATTTTGTACCTTATTTCTGATCATCTCTTTCCTTTCCTTTTATTATATTTCCCGATGTCTTTCGTGCACCTCTCTCCCACTCTGTGAACATGGAAGTGTTTCCTAAGGCCTTGCTCACCTCTTGTCTTTGTATACAGGGGACTCGCTCTGTGCCTCACTCCTTTCCAATGTCTTCTTCTTAAGGAGTCCTTGCAGTATCCTTTTTCAGTTCACTTTCATTTCCTCTTATAAAATAATCTCTAACATATAATAGATTTTTGTCATTAAACTTCTTTATTATTTGAGAACTTTTCACAAATCAAAGTATAACATTGACACATGGCATACGAGGTGAACTGAATCCAAATTCACATGTATCTATGTTTTTATTATCGCCTTATGCAATTGAAGGTGTACCAAATACTATACCATTTCCAGTGGATCAGCATTTCTATATTTTATAATTTCGTGATCTCAGTCTAACTTTTCCATCCCTGCCAAAATCTAACTCAACTATTGTTCCTGCAATGTTTTCCTAGACTTTAAAAATTTAAAATAAAAGCAGTAGTTGATATCTACTGCCGGAATTTCAAAGTGACTCAGGATTCATTTAAAATGACAATTTGGCTTGCATTCTATTGTACTGTCGATATGTTTATTCAGTTGCAGGAAGTATTAGTAAATTTCATGTCTCACTTGCAATTTCACACTATAAATAGACAACCAGAATCAAAGCCAGGTAGTCTTTGGTTCAGTACTATCATCCTTAGATGACCTAATGAAATTAAACACATAAAATACATCAATTTTGAGATTATGTCCATGCAAGATAAATTATGTCTATGCAAAATCTATATGATCTTTTTTTTCTGTATTGTAAGGAAGTGTTACAGGATGTTCAGGGTCTCACTACTAGATTGGACTCTGTGATTCTCTTGTTTACAGCCTTCCAAGTGCTGGGATTACAGGCATGCACCACCATGCCCAATCTCAATCACCATCACAGCAGGCCCAGGAAATCAACCAGGACCTCTGCATCTGCTTACAGACACTTTAATCCACTGACCTATTTGGCCAGCCCAAAATCTAATATAATCTATTAAAATATTTTTGTGCTATCTGGTTTGACTCATCCAGATGATTGTAATAATGGATTAATAACATGAATCATGTCATACCAAAATATTGTCATTTATGAATCAGGGATAAATAAATGCATTGCATCTTTTCTGACAGGGAAAAACATTTACTTAAATGAGATGAAATTAGTTCAAGGTCAGAAAACACTTCTGTTTAATTTATTAAGAACCAAACCAAGTATGAGCTTTGTGTTAGAGGAATGTACTTTCAACTCCAAATTTTCAGGCATGTGATGTGTGAGACCCAGATCTGAGGAAACCTGACTGTGTTTTGATAATTGCTTGTGAATGAACTTGCATCAGTTTTGTTCTAGATGAGATGCTATCCAAATTATACTGGACAATAAATAAAACATATCCCTGCTTCAGAAAAAGATACTGTATTTTGTGTTTTTTCCATTTGTCTCAGGCAAGTAAATCATCTTGAATAATTCTATGGGAATAAAACTCTTCTATAATAAGAATACACAGATCAAACTTAAGTACTAGTACAAGGAATGCACTATTTCTCTGAGGAAATGGCTGTGTACATAGAAATAAAGGAGACATATCTAAAAAGTTAATGATAAGAGTATGGGTGACCTTGGGACATTTGATGATAGTTTTAAAATTTTCATTATCATCTATTATATAACTGCCATGCAGCAAGTTGTTATTTTATTCGGTGGATACATGTAAGAGTTTAATTATGATCATGGAAAATATATTCAAGGAAGAACGTGACCTCTGTTTTTTAGCATCACTTAGGTTTATTTGATACAGCATTTTCATGACTCAGATACAAGTCATAGGGCTCCTCCTGTCTCAGCCTCTCCAGTGCTGGGATTAAAGGCATGTGATACCACATACAGTATTTTATATGATACACATATAAAATTCTACCATTTTATGCCACTTTATGGCTAATATTTGTCATATGCATCTCATTTTATATTTTTTACATGTTCTAATCTGCCCCTGAATGCATTGGGTATCTCTCTATGAACTTAGCCTTATAATTCACAAAGAACGCTGAAAAGAAAAATGTGAAATTATTAATGAATATTGAGAAAAATTTCTATCTTTCCTGATATAAAGTATCAGTTATGTGTTAGAGATGATTTTTCTTTATTTAATTTTTTTTATTGCTCTCATTACCCATTTGCACGTTTGCAGTATGTAATAATTACACTGATTGTAAGGAACTGCATATGTACGTGTAACACGTTTGAATTATTTCACCTTCTTTCAACCTCTTTAATTTTGTCAGTATCAGAGTCATTTATGCATCTTATAAGACTGTCTCAAATTAACTGTTATACATACAGATTAACAACCAGACTAATAAGCCAAATACCATATAAAATGTGAGGCAAATTTAATAATCAAGGTGCACTTGTAGATGCATTGTCCATTCTGGGTTGTAGTAGAATTTTTTCTCCATTTTTTCTATTATCTGTGTTTAATTTCACACTATATTTATGTACTGAGTTTTCATCATACCTCAGTTATTCATACATACCTATGTTTAGAGCAGTACAATTCATAGTGGTGGCCTACAAATCCAGTAACAAATGAATTGATAAAGAAAATGTGTTTAACTGACAAGAAGAGATACTACACATGATCTTGGCCAAAAGGCCGAGAAGCGATAATGTGTTTATCTGCAATGGAGCACTACACTGCCCTACAGAAGGATAAACCTGAGTTATTTGTAGGAAAATGGATTAATTTGAAGACCATAATCATAAGTGAAGTCCATCAGACATGCATGTGTAAATGCCACATGGCTCTTCTAATACTGTTGTCCTTTAAAAATAGCCATCTACTGCTTAGGCAGATGCAGCGGCCAGGGTTCAATCGCAGGCATACTGTGCCGGCCCCGCCCCACAGGGCACACTGAGATGAAGACTGAGACTGGGCCTGGTGGCATGTGCCTGTGATCCCAGCTCTTGGGAGGCTGAAAACAGGAAAATCCCTTGTGACCAATCTATGTAGTAAGACCCCATAGACCTTGCACTAAAATATAAAAAAAAAGTTAAAAAAATAACCATGTGTATCCATCACCCATTAATTTTTCTGAGACAATCCAGCAATATTTATTTATTTATTTATTTATTTTATTTATTTATTTTTTTTTGTCTTTTTTTTGAGACAGGGTCTCACTATGCAGCTCAGGCTGGCCTTAAGCTCCCTTTGTAGCTCAGGCTGGTCTCGAACTCACAACAATCCTCCTGCCTCAGCCTCCCGAGTGCTGGGATTACATGCATGTGCCACCACGCCTGACTCAGCAATATTTATGAGATTATTCATCTCACTTACTACACAGTGAGACAGACATTCAACTTGATTTTCGTCTTCTCCTTGTTGAAGCCATATGAAATTAGAACTCAAGGAGAGGGCCTCAGAATGTGAGTCAACGTCTCTCTACCAGGGAGAATTTTTGAGTGAAGAGTACCATTTCCTCCACTTAATGCTGCCTATGTTTCACTTTAAAAATATCAAATAGCTCCACGTTTTTCAATGAGACCCAAAGAACCTATATTTTTACTTAGAACTGAGCCCAGAGTAAAATGTAAGGAGCAAAAATACTGAGCAAGGGACCAGGGAGATGGCTCAGGGGAATAAATGCTTCCCTGGCAAGCACAAAGGCCTGAGTTCAATCCTCAGTTCCACCAAAAAGAAAAAAATAATTCTCAACACAAATGAGTCTGCATAGCTATTTTGAAAAAACACCGCAGTAAAATCCATGGCTTTATTATTATTATTAATTTAAATATATTTTAAATATATGGAAAGGAAAAACTTGTTCATTGATTTAAATTTATCTAGTATTGACATGAATTGAGGAGAGAATGATAAAATAAAAGAAAATAATACATACAAAAAACATTGGAGGGGCCAGGGAGATAGCTCAGTAGAATAATCGATTGCCTGGCAAGCGCAGGGTCCTGAATTTAATCCCCGGTACTGAAAAAAAAAAAAGATTGGAGAGAAAATAGTTCAAAATATCTGGACCAGAATCTGGTACATCACATGATCCTGCACTTAGAATTTTTTTCCTAAGTTGCATATCTCTGGCATGAATAAAAAACAAAGACACAAATATGGAACAAAAGTTTTAAAAGCTTCTGACTTTCACAGATATACCTGGAAGTGAATGATGTGTTTTATACTAAACCTAAGAATTGGTCAGGGTTATACTTAGAGGAATGGATATAATGTAAGGAACAGATATTAACATACAGTAAGAAATTATAAGACTGGCTTACAACAGTCAGCCGCAGAGTCAGATGAGGGAGTGTGCAGAGGGTGTCTGCACGCCCCAGACTTAAGAATTCAGTCCCAAGGTCTGAAATTCACTGCTGTGCCCTGCGCAAGTCTCTATTCATCACTAGTGGGTCTGTGATGGAAGACTGAAGAGTCTGTGACGCAAATGAAGAATCCAAGCCCAAGGCCAGGGATCCTGCGCTGCAAGCCAGCGATGAAGGCCAGCTGAACAGGAAGATGAAGTTCCTCCGACAAAGTGAGACATCCGCTGCCTCAGCCCCCTTTGTATGGTCCCTTTTTGCTGGGTCACTCTGGGGCAGAACCAATTGTGTTCCAGGGCGGCCCCACCAGAGGGAACTGTGCCCGAACTGTGCCACAGAGTCACCCGGCCAAGTTAACACAATGTATCAACCACTACAGGTGGCTTCCACAGTTTGTGATTAATTCATGATCCAATGTGGGGATTACGGGTGTGAGTGCTACCCATCCCCTGGGGTGAGCAATTTATTACAATGTAAGGAGGGGAGTGAGACTAGCTAGCTGCTGTAGCTGCTGCCTCTTATGCCTTTGCACTTTCCTGTTTTCTGCCCCAGCATGCACTGCTGCCCTGTACCTTGGAGGCAGCTGAGTACAAACTAAACCTCCACTGTGAGCTAATCAAGCGTTTCCTTCCTTAGTTCTGAGTGCCAGGTATTTTGTCCCAGAAACAAGAGAAAATTAACTGAGACAGATGCCTTTATTTTACTTTTTAAATGATTTTCTTGAGAAACAAGTAGCAATGAGAGGGCTGGGGAGATGGCTCAGCAGAATAAGTGCTTCCCTGGCAAGCACAAGGGTCTGAGTTCAATCCATGCTTCTGAAAAAAAAAAAAAAATAGCAATGAGACAGTTTCAAAACAGATTAACAGGACAGTTTCAATAATTAATACATTGCATATTATTGTCTTAGCAGTTATCCATTGTATAAGATGCAGACATAAAATCCTACTATTATGGACAACTGGATTATATTGAATATTTTGCTAAATTCATGTACCTATAATATTTAAGTGACAATGGAATAACCTTGTTTGACAAAACTAAAGAAAAAAAGGGGATACAAATGAGTGACCATTTTGTATCTGTACAGATGCCTTTAGTAAAGTACCTCTCCAGTTATCAGAAAGAACATTTATAAATAGAGAACATTTCTCAAATTTATATAACTTGCCATAGTTTTAAACAATTCAGCTAAAGAAGTTTGCCCTTTAAAATGTGATCAATCCATCACAGCCACACAATTTCAGTAAATCTTTTAACTTCCAAGGAAAAGAACAAAGTCAATTGTCAGTGTGAATCACTCAACAGGAGTAGTCTAATTAACACTAAGCAGGGGTGAAAAATAAAATGATAATATGATTAATTAATTGCTTTGAGATTTCTCTAGCCCTGGAGAACTATAGAAAGAAAAAGCAAATAAATAAATAAATGAAAATATGAGGTACTCTTTAGACTTATGTCTGCATCCAGCATTCAGTTCAGCTTGTCCATTCAGCTGGACACATGGAGCATGAGCTAAACCTCATATCAGGCTCTCTGGTGCTGTCAAAGTTCACTCTATGTTATGAAAATCACACTACAAACAGCAAGAAAACAGTCCATAATGCTTCTGAAGGGCCAGCCAAATAGCTCAGCTGATTGAAGAGCCTGCAAGCAGACGCAGGGGCTGGGGGTTCCATACCCTGGTCTGCCGTGCTGGTCCTGGGGTGCGCTGAGAGAGTGATTGAGATGGCGTGGTGATACATGCCTGTTACCCCAGCTTTTGGGAGCCTGTGAACATGCAGACCATTTCAAGTCCAATCCAGTAATGAGACCCTGAACACCCTGTAGACCTTTCCCTAAAATACAAAAGAAAAAAAAATGTTTCTGTGATCTGCAAATCAATAACTAAATGAATGATGATCAAAAACATGATTGCAATCTTCTGGAGGATCTAAGGCCTTACTGTTAATGTCTTTATTTATTTTAGATTATTTAAATTCTATTAAAATAACTCAATTTCAGTTTGGTTATTTTTTTTTTTTTTCTTCTGAGACAAGGTCTTGCTAGGTAGTTCAGGCTGGACTTGGACTCTGTATGTAGCCCAGTCTGCCCTTAAATGTGAGGCAATTCTGTCTCTTCAATGCTGGGATTACATGTGTGTTCTTTGGTCATCAGTTAAATAAAGAATTTTGAGGGGTTGGGGTCCTAGGTGCTCAGTGATCATAAATAACTTAGAATTATTTAATATCACTAAATAATTTGGTCTGCTCTTCTAGTCGAGACATTTAATTCAGATAAATGGCTTCTATTTCTGCTGAAGCTGAGGTTGCTCTCCTATTTGCAAGTACTGCATTTAATAACATATCACACAGTACACACATGTATGCCCTCCTTTACACTGTCATTTTTAATTCAGCAAAGATCTATGAAGTCTAATTCATATGCCGGGCACAATCTTAAATTCTAGGATAAGAAAATTGAATTAAGTAAAGTCATTTCTATAGATGCTGACAGCTAAGTTACTTCCTACTTGTTTAAAAAGGTTAATTGATAGAAATGGTCAGAACCTAAACATATCAATATACTAAATCAGATCACTAAGACAATGAAACCCTTTACTGTAGAACGTATTTACTCATAATGTAAATATGTTCATGTTATCTTTTATGAATAGAAGAGTAGCAAAGGCATACTCGTAAGGACTTCACACATAATAAGCACTAATTAGACAAACATTTACTTATATCTACTGTATATGAAACACTAGTATAAAATGGAGCTTTCCATACATTTTCAAACAGAAAATCTTGTATTTTACTCAAATAAATGATGCTTAACTCCAACTTCCATGAGCAAGTTATTTTTATAAAAGATGTTGTATCCCATTCTGCCTGTAAAACTACGTATCCAGAAAGATGTACTGAGAGTTTTCCCTTCCTTTATATTTTAGAGCAATTCAGTTGTTAGATAAAACATACACAAGAAATATTTTTATATTAGATCTCAGTCCCTCTGGTTCTATTATTTACCAAAAGATATGAATTTTCTGTTTCCTTTTAAACCAATTTCAAATTGATTCAAAAATGTAAGAAGGAAATAAAGAAGTGTTCTGCCCAAACTGTTTGCAGGGTTTTGTCTCTTGAATACTGAAAATTCTACTTCCATATTATCTTTTATAAGATAAGTGAAAGAGTAGCAATAATAAAATTATTAATTATAAAGGCTGGCCGGATAGCTCAGTGGATTAAAGCACCTGCTTAAGCAGGTGCAGGAACTGGGTTTGATCCCCTGTGTGCTATACTGGTGCTGCCTCCGGGGCTCACTGAGATAGGTTGAGACTGGGCGTGGTGGCACACACCTGTAATCCCAACACTTGAGAGGCTGAAAACAAGAGGATCACTACGAGTCCTATCTGTATAATGAGATCCTGTGCTAAATACATAAAAAATTATTAACTATTTGTTATAAATACAGTCTTTTTAAATGAGAACTTCTAAATTATTCTCTTTTGTAGAACCTAACCAGCTTAAAACTACATTTACATTCCAGAAAGAGTTCATGGGCTTTTAATGACAAAGCGTTAACAATAAACTGAAGAATCAGAAGATTAAATTTAGTCATGGAAGTGTGGCTTTACTGGCACAGTCTTATGTAACTTTCAAAAGGCCCTAAATTGAATTCCTGGCACTCTAGGAGAGAAAAGATAAATATAAATTGCAATCCAAAATATAGACCCCAATAATATGCAGACTGATAAAGAAAACAGCAAAAAATCAGAGTTAACTTTAGTGACACCATATTTTTAAAAATCCTCATGGAAGTGACTCTCTGAAAGGGTACCCAAACAATAAAGTGAAATATAAAGAGACGGTCCTGCCAAATTTTCATAATTATAAAGGAACATAATTATACCCATTAAGCAAATTTTTAAAATTTTATTTTAAAGAGAAAAATGAAAAAAAAAAAGCCAACACACAATCAAAAACAAAACAGCAAAAAGTAGTAAAGAAATACAGAATTTCAAAACAAGGTGATAGGAAATTAACAATGGTAGTTATATCCTGCATTGTTATCTTCAAAGTAGTTGCTCCGATCACCAGACACAAGCTCCCGAGTTGAGAGGAATAGTTAGTACTTGTTTTCTTGATCATCCAATGAGTAAATTTTAGAATGACCTTGGAATTTAAACAGTTACTCCACTGCATGTATGTGCAATATGCTCTGATATAATTAGTGGCTGTCTCAAGTCTTCTCTGTGTCTTGTAGCAAACAAAACAAACAAACAAAAAATAAAGAACATGGAAAAGAGAGGAAAGAGCTAATAGCAGGTGCAGGGACTGGGGTACAGGTCTTTCTTTTGCTTGCCTAAGATCCAAATTGTCCTCAAGCTGTGGTTCTTCATCCTGTGAATGGTAGAAACAAAGAGTAACCATGTATCATAGAGCCCTGGAGTAGATAAGGGAGATATGGAATGTGTCTTATGCCTACTACTTTTTTCTTTAAACTGAAAATATTTGTTTATTTATTTATTTATTTATTTCGTATATTTTGGAAGAGCCTACAGGGTCTACAGGGTCTCATTATGTAGATTGGACTCATAGTGATCTG
Organism: Ctenomys sociabilis; assembly: GCA_004027165.1. Taxonomy (NCBI): domain Eukaryota; kingdom Metazoa; phylum Chordata; class Mammalia; order Rodentia; family Ctenomyidae; genus Ctenomys; species Ctenomys sociabilis. The sequence continues at coordinate 16,886 of PVKA01008916.1, forward strand.
CCTGTGTCCAGCCTCCCAAAAACTGGGATTACAGGCCAGTACCACTACGCCCAGTCTCAATTGCCATCTAAGGAAGTGAGCAAGGGCAAGGCTGGCATGGCACACTGGGCATCAAACCCTGGCTGCTGTTTCTGCCTAAGCAGGTACTTTAATCTGCTGAGCTATTTGTCCAGCCCAGATACCTTTAAATTGAAAAAATCAGTAGTACAAGTACATGTTTACTATACATAACAGTTCTATCCTTGGTCAGGAGCTGGCACACACACGTAACACACCTCAAATCTTTTTAAGTGCTTTCTCCTCTGCTCCTTCCCTCTTCCTTCTAGCTCTTGCAAATAAAACAAATGTGATCCTCCAACACCCATTGTGCCATAGTATACGAACATTAACATTTAAAACGTTGATTACAAGAGATTCTTTAACAGAAGCAAAATTTAAGATTCTTTCTCTTGTATACTATGCATTAGGTCAAATGTGACATGCTCTCCTTTGTGACCACTGCCAGGTGAGCAAGAAAGTCACAGCTGGCCCCCTAGTACAGGCTAGCTGAGCTCTGTCCAGTGAAAGGCACTGGCTGTTCACAGGGAGCCTCAGTTGCACTTGATAAGATTTCATCAGGCAGCTGTGGAAAAGCTCTTGAAAAGGATAAAAGTGGTAGATTAACACAAAATCTCTATAAATAGTAACGGGCATATTACGCAAGTGAGAACCCTGAATTTTTCCTAGGTACAAGAGCAAAACAAAAATGAAACCAAATCCTCCAAAGAAATGAAAACAGGCCATTATTAAAGCCAGAGAAACCATACATTGAAAGGAGAGACAAAGCAGTCCACATAAAGCACACGTCAGGGCTTTGAATGTGTTCATTTAGTCACAATATGATGAACATGAATATTCATTTAATCAAAATTACGATTTTTTCCCTTTCAAGAGGATGAGAACTCACAAAGTGTGCACGTGTGCAGCAGGAACCGGAAAGGGAGAGGCAGTGAACATTTTATCTTTCATATTGAGAAACCAATGCAGAAAGCCTATTAATGCAAAATCAAGAAAGAGCAATACAAGCATTTTATTTAGAGATGTGGAGAGGTCCTGAAAGACTCAGCTTATATGGTTGAAAGCAGTCGCATCTATGCAACAGGAAAAAGCCTGTGAAGAGCACAGGAAATTGCTGCTTTAGTAGCAAACCTAATGGAACCATTTAACATTTCAAGCTATGCACATGTATACATTTGATTACAATAAAAAGCAAATTGAAAAAGTCTTATAGTATACATATTGACTAAACACAACTAAAAATACCAGTTTTCTCTTTTAAATTTATTTGGGATTAAGTTCTTGTATACAAGGATATGAGCTTCAATGTGTAATTGAAGACAAGAAATATGTATTTTTACATATACATATTTACATAGGAATATGTACTAGAAATGTTAAAATTTTCAAAGCTACTAAATTTAAAAGTAGAATATTATTATAAAAACTGTAAACTACCTTGACACATAATAGTAGTTACTGTGTTCATAAATAAAAAAAAACCTATTACAAAAAATCCTAGAATTTTATGCATAATCATACATTTATGAAATATTGAAAAATATGCTCATAATGTTGTAGACAGCTAAGTTAGCTAGAAATATTAGAGGCAGTCAGACAGGGTCAGGCTCTCGAAAGAGATAATACAGGAGACAAGATATCTCCAACATGGAGTGACAGGATACTCCTGCTGGAAACCAGACCTAAAGGCCAAACAAATGCTAAAAGAGTAGCACCTGGGATTGATATTCTAAATAGATAGCAATCACCTGAAAAGACTCAAGTGAGTCACTATCCCCCCCACAATAGGAAGAGACCCTGTTCGGTATTCATGCCCCCTTACTACGTGACTCATTTCCCCATTTGGTCCTGGGCCTAATCAATTTTACCTGAGCAATGGTGCTTGTAATTCCATTGGTTGACCAAATTTTGTCTCACCCACAGCCACCTAAATGAGACCCCTTCTTCTCTACCCTAGCCCCATATGGTTTTACACTATAAAAATCTCTAGAACAGGCAGCTTCCTGGGCAACTCATTCGGGTCCACCTTCTGTCCTCCAAAAGAAGCTTTTCTTTCCAATAAAGTTTTACCCTCATCCTCCTTTTGTTCCTAAAATTCATTCTTCAGTTTTAGAGAACACAAACTCATCTGGATCAGGTCAGGAGTTCTATTTCCCTGTATCAATAATGTCATGGAAAGTTTGTTGCCTGTACTTCACAATTATCCTGGTTGTGTATAACCCTGAGTGAGAGGTATCAGACCTCAAAACTGTGATCTTCAGTATTTCTTCTAAAACTGACATTCATAGGAAATCCAGCAGTGGCAATATTGCTGTAGACAGCTGAGTTAGATAAAAATATTCTAGGCAGTCAGACAGGGCCAGGTAGATGGCTGACAAGGTGACTTTGCAACTTGGAAGATACAGACACTCCCTATGGACCACACCTCAAGATCAAGACAAAGGAGGAAACACAGCTACATACTTCCCTAGGGATGGGCATCAGATTGATATTCTAGATAGGTATCAATCACTTTGAAAGAGCCTAAATGAGTCACTAGCCCAACCCCCAACAAGAAGATACCCTGTCCCCTATTCATGCCTGCTTGCTACATGACTTGCTTCCCCATTTGGTACTGGGTTTAATCAATTTTACCTGAGCAATGCTGCTTGTAATCTCACTGGTTAACCGTGGTTTTGTCCCACCTCCTGTTCACCTAAGTGAGTTTCCATGTCTTTACCACCTTAGACTCACCTCACCACATGGTTTTCCTCTATAAAAGTCCCTGGAAGAAACAGTTTCCTGGGGAACTACCCACTCGGGCCCCCTTCCTGTCCCTCTCTCAGACAACAGCTTTCTTTCCCTCCATAAATCTATTCTGCTCATAACTTCTGTTTGTTCCTAAAATTCATTCTTTGGTTTTAGAGAACACGAACTCTTACAGGTCAGGTCCAGAGATCGTTTTTCCCTATGGCATTTGGAGGTTCAGCTTATTGTTTGGAGGTCACCCACATGAGATCAGTTTTTCTCCCTGTATCAATATTACTCATCATCGGCCACTTTAATAAATTTGTCTGTGAGAATGTAAACATTTTCAATTGATTTCCAAATGCTAACCACTTTGTGATTTTTTAGTTTCATTTATCAGATTATCAGTATGTTGTCAACACAAAACATTACACTATTAAGTGATTCTTATCAAATGTTTTATGTGACTTGCTTGGCCATGCACACAAGTGAGTCCTGGTTAGTATACTAATGTTCAGGTTAAAAACAGAACTGACAAGTTCCTAAATGTCTCAGTTATCTTTTCCTTGGAAAGAAGACTTAATTAGTTTACATTTAGTGGAGGTTCCAGCATGGGCTGGAATACTCAGCTGGCTCCAAGGCAGAGAGGCACGTGGCAGAGAGAGGCCATTCATAGTGGAGGAAAACAGCAAAGAGCAAAGAGAGGAGCAGGGGCTATGGCAGTTAGCAAGCTTCTCTCCCTTCTTTATCTTCAAACTGTCCAACCCAAGGCAGGTATAGCACTCACACCATAATCCCAATATTGCATCATGAGTTAATCACAAACTCTAGGAGCTGACCCAGTGACTGCATGAGGCTTTGGAGGGACAATTAGACAGAAACCATAACACTGAGCATCAGAAACCTCAATCTTCATAGGACTGATATACCCCAAGATACATAATCCATGCAAGATGAATAGTATTCCTTGACCCTTTAATCTAACCAAAACATTTATTCTGCTTTCAGATTTTACCAATAAGACCCATCTCACAAATACTGAAAAATACAAAAAATCTTTGCCCAGAGAGCTAGAGCACAGCCTAACTAGGACACCCATGCAATCTGATATCCACCTTAACTTAGCACTGCTTGGGACAAGCCACGGTGCTGAAGTTCTTACTCTACCTCTAAATATGAGCAATGCCAAAGCCCTATTTTCCAATTCTGGGTCTGTAATCCAAGAACCCTAACCAGTGATAGGTTGTTTTTCTCCTTTTAGACATACAAAAGTTGGGGTGGGAAAAGCATTCAAAATGAAGTGTAAGAATTTTTTCCCATAGAGGAATAAAAGCATCCATATTAATTAATTAATTAATTAATTAATTTTGTATTTTAGTACAGGGTCTACTGGGTCTTACTATGTAGATCGAACTCATAGTGGTCTGCCTGTGTTCAGCCTCCCAAGTGCTGGGATTTCAGGTAAGAGCTACCATGCCCAGTCTTAGTGGCTGGCTCAGCACGCCCTGGGGGTGAGGCCGGCACTCCTGGGAGTTGCAGCTAGCCAAATTAGATAGAAATACTATAGGCAGTCAAAAAGGGACTGTAAGGCCCTTGAAGGTGATAACACAGAACAGGAGGATACCTTACAACTGTTGGAGGGATGGATGTTCCTGCTGTGAGCCAGATGTAAAGGTCAAATAAATGCTAACCTCCCTGAAGATTAGCACCAGGATTGATATTCTAAATAGATATCAATCACCTTGAAAAAGCCCAAATGAGTCACTAGCCCTACCCCAGAGAGGAAGAGACCCTATCCCTTATTCATGCCCTCTTACTCCATGACTTGCTTTCCCATTTTGTCTTAGGCCTAATCAATTTTACCTGAGCAATGGTGCTTGTAATCCCATTGGTTGACCATAGTTTTGTCCCACCTCTTGTCCACCTAAGTGAGTTCCCATTTTCTCCAACATTGCCCCACATAGTTTTACACTATAAAGGTCCCTGGAAGAGACAGCTTCCCAGGGAACTACCTGCTTGGGTCCCTCTCCTGTCCCTCTCTTGGACAGGAGACTTCTTTCCCTCAATAAATATATTCTGCTCATAACTTCTATTTGTTCTTAAAATTCATTCTTTGGTTTTAGAGAACATGAACTCTTCCAGGTCAGGTCGGGAGATCAGTTTTCCCTATGTCATTTGGAGGTTCCCTGGATCATTTGGAGGTCACCCACCCAAGATCAGTTCTTTTCCCTGTATCATGGGGATCAGAGCATCCACTTTTAAAGAAAAACATAGGTCAATGCAAGGGGAACTTTGAAGATCTTGTAAACTGATGAGCACTGTTGAGGAAAATAAAGCAAAACCCAAACAAGTGAGATTGACTCATTAACTACCTTGTTTTCAGAATAAGATATGGTAGGGCCTGGGATAATCATCCCAAATGTGATTTACAAGCTTCACACTGAAAAAGAGAAGCATTTCAAGTTCAACAAAATGCTTAAAGTTCAACACATTGCTACTAAATCAGAAAGACCAAGGTAATCACCAAGACAGAACTCATGCTGGATTCAGATTTCCCTCTACTGCTCATTGTTGGACATCCTTTAAATTAACACCTTCATGGAAATATTCCTAATGTTTCTTTTTTGCTTTTCTTTTCTTTCTTTCTTTTTTTTTTTTTTTTTTTTTTTTTTTTTTTTTTTTTTTTTTTTTTTTTTTTTTTTTTTTTTTTTTTTTTTTTTTGTATTTTTAGTACAGGGTCTTCAGGGCCTCACTACAGAGATCAGACTCATAGTGATTCTCCTCTTTTTAGCCTCTCAAGCACTGGGATTACAGGCACATGCCACCATGCCAGTCTCTTCCTAGTATTCATACAAATGCTTCAGTTAAAGCAGATGCTAGCCAGGCATGGTGGCACAGTCCTGTAATCCCAGCACTCGGGAGGCTGAGGCAGGAGTATTGTTGTGAGTTCAAGACCAGCCTGAGCTACAAAGTGAGCTTAAGGCAAACCTGAACTGCACAGTGAGACCCTATCTCAAAAAGACAAAAGAAAAAAAAAAATCAGATGCTAAATATGTGCATGTGCACACACACACACTCACACACATACACACACACACACATACCACGGAAGGTTCAACATGGACCTTTTGAAATACATGTAGATAATTATCATATAAAAATATTTGTACCAAGTGTATATGCTTATGTATTTTTCTCTCCCTTTCTTTCTCCTTTCCCTCATTTCAGGTGTTCTTTCTTTCTGAATAGTTTCTTTCCGTTTTGCAATATCTATTGTCCTTTTCAGACTGTATTTGGTCTGTCAAGTTCTTACACAAAGGAGACAATGTAATGCTTACACATGAAGTTTTGTTTCTTTCACTTATGAGTATGGTTCATAGATGCATCCATTTACCTATAAAAAGCCTTAAGTTTATCTATCATAACAGCTGAGTAATATCCCATTGTGTAAAAACACCACATCTTTTAGCTAAGATAATTTTACTACTAATTTCTATTGATTGATTGAAAGGAACAACTGATGCTTCATATTTTTTGACCAATCTTGTATGCAACTAATTAGAACAAACTGCTTTCAAGACAATAATATGCCATATAATAATATGCCATTGCTGAATTCTTATCATATTTTTTGAAATTCTGTATTGTTTTTAATGTAGTTTTTACTTCTTTAAAATTAAAAATTCCTACCAAGAAATAAGTAAAAAATATTTATTTACAATTATCATTCATAGGCTGGGGAGATGGCTCAGTGGAATAAGTGCTTCCCTGGCAAGTGTAAGGGCCTGAGTTCAATCCCCAGTTCTGCCAAAATAAAATAAAACAAAATTTAAAAAATTATTAAGATAATTATACAATTATCATTCATAATTTTTAGAATATTAATTGGCAGAAATTTTTACCATTTTTATAAATAATAAAACCGAAGCCAAAATGGAGTAAGGTCCCTACACAAAGACACTCAAATGTGGGAGGCCCTTCACTTCAGTGTCTAAATGGCCGTGCAGGGCTGTTTCTCAGTGGCAGTGTTACTACAGCTAACGTAGCAGGCTACTTCCGTCAACACTTTTTGGTGTGTGAGTTGGGTGAGGGTTGGTATGTGTAACCATTAACAGTGCTTTACTTTGGGATATTCTATTCTATTAAAATCAGTATTGAAATATTACAGAAGAGTATGGATTAGATAATTACCTGGTGACAGAGTCAGGAAAACCAAAAGTATCAGAATGTTGAAATAAAATCTGAGAAAATTAGAATATTCCCCAAAGCAAATCACATTTGCTTTCCAGTTTTTTCATGATGAGAAATCCAAGCCAAAGCAAAGCCTAACCAGTTCAAAGCACTTTCAGACCAAACAAAATTATCCCGAGCTTCTGATGGGGTGAGAGAAATCCATTTGGCTCTGAAAAATTATGTATGGAGACAAATTAGCAATTCAAAAACAAGAAAGCTGAACTTGAAAACACCAGCGATACTCAGCTGTCAGAGAATTTCTTTCATTCCAAATAGGTGACTTGGAAGAAATGTATAGCAAGGAGAGTGGAGACAAAGCCTGCTGAGTCTGCCCTCCACCCTTGGCCCAGGAAGCCCCTGGCAATCGGTGTAAGTTGGAATCTAAAGAGGAAATCCTCCTGCCGTCTCACACCAGAAAGGAACTTTGGCTCCGATCTGGGGTACATCCAAAGGTCATCGATAGTCTTGGCACAGGATTAGTCATCCTGTGCTCCCTTCTTCCATGGAAGACTGAGGGAAGCAAGTGTCATTGAATGAGAAACACCGGTGTCCTCATGCTGAAAAAAATTAGCCATAATAATAGTGCTATGAACAAAGGCAATTATAGTGATTGTCCAAAGTTGTTCTATTTCAGGTCTAGTATTATATGCTGTACAAGGACGGTCCTATTCAATACTCTCAACAACCTCATAAAACAGTCACCACACATTGTTCTGCAGCTTATAAAAGAAGAAGCTAAGGGTAAAATCTGTGGTGTGGTTAAACTATGTGCTGGCAGAGTAGTGGGAATAGATTTGAAATTGGCTTACAGCAAAGCTTTCATTCCCAATCACTACATACATTAATATTTGGAGTTCTTAACTTTTTCACATTTTTTTAAATGCATTTAGTACAGGGTCTGTAGAGTCTCCCTACACAGATCATAGTGACTCACCTGCTTTCAGCCTCCCAAGCGCTGGGACTGCAAGCACATGCCACCGCACCCAGTCTCAATCAAGATCTTAGGGTGCCCCCAGGGAGGAGCCAGCATGGCATACAAGGGATCAAACCCCATTCCTGCATCTGCCTAAACAGGCACTTTAATCCAATGAGCTATCTGGCCAGCCCAATTTGTTTTTTTTTTTAAAGAAAATTCAAAAAAAGTAGCAAAAAAGTTAAAGAAGATGTAGAATTTCACTAAACAAAATGATAGGAATTCAACAATGGTTGTTATCATGTATGTCGTTGTCTTCAAATTAGTGGTTTAGGGCTAAGAGACAGCCAAGTAGCATAAGCATCTGACTGGCAAGCACAGGTCCTGAGTTTAATTACACACACAGACACACACACACGCACACACACACACACACACACACATTAGTTTTTTGGATAACCGGGAAAAAAGCCTAATATTTGATCAAAAATATTTAAAAAATAAAAAAGGAGAGAGAAAACCACTTAAGCATTAACTGTTCATTTCAATAGACCAGTAGAAATCAGAAGTATAATTATCCAAACTGTCCTACATCTATACAAATATTTTTTTCCCTGCCTTGTTTCTTCCTTTTCTCCTTTTCCTCATCCCAGTTGTTCCTTCCTTTTGCATAGTTTCTTTACCTTTCACAGTATCCATTGAACCTTTCAGATCCTATTTACTTTTTCATGTACTTACACTAGGGACACAATGTGATGTGTACACATGTGGGTCAGATTTATTTCACTTATGAGTATAGTCTCTATTCACAACCATTTACCTATAAAAGCCTCTAGTTTAGCTTTCTTTATAGTTGTGAAATACCCCATTGTATTAAAATATCATGTCTTTTTTTACCCATTTCTCAGTCAATGGGCATTTGGGTTGTTTCCAAGATTTGGCTGTGACAAATTGTGATGCTATAAACATGGGTGTAAATATACAGCTGTGTTGTGACGTTCTCAGTTCTTCTGGAAATATACCCAGAAGAGGAATTGCTGGACTGAATGGAAACTCTAATCCTAGTTTTTTGAGGAATCTCCCCACTGATTTCCACAGTGATTGTACCAAGCTGCACTCCTACCAACAGTGAAGAAAGGTTCCTTTAACCCACAGCCCCTGCAGCATTCATTCATTCATTCATTCATTCATTCATTCATTCATTCATTCATTGACTTCTTGATGACTGTCATTCTTTCTGGGGTTGAGATAGAATATCAGCATTGCTTTAGTTTGCACTCTTGAATGACCAATGATATTGAAATTTTTTCACACATTTATGTGCCATTTCTGTTTCTTCTTCTGAGAAGTGTATGTTCATCTGAGATGCCCATTTTTGTGTTGGGTCTTATAAAACTTTGAGTTTTATTGGCAAGTGATGTTTTGAAGAGACTAATCTTGACTACATCTTTCATTTGATCCCTTCTCCCTAGTTTCTCTCTCTGTCTCTCTGTCTCTGTCTCTCTCTGTCTCTGTCTCTGTCTCTCTCTCTCTCTCTCTCTCTCTCTCTCTCTCTCTGTGAATAAATGAATGAAGTTTATCTGCAACATATATAGAAATATACAGTGAGTCCCAAACTTATGAACAAATTCTATCCAGGAAAAAAGTTAGTAAATCAGATTTGTGCTTAAGTCCCATGAAGTGAGTCACAGACAACCTTGACATGAGTGTACAACATAAAGCATAAAAAACCAAGCATCCATACAAAAATAGTATAAATGAACTATTTTATTTTATATGACCTTAAAATGGTATGCAGCAGGTACAATAATCAGCATCTGGGGGTGGCATGAAGTGAACTGAGAAGAAAAGAGTCACTGTTTGTTCACTTCTGATTCCGTGGTCCTTGCCTCAGCTTTCCTTGCAGTTCCCTCCACATGCCCACTGCTTGCTCTCTGGCTTGCACACATCCAGGACTCCGAGTGAGCTCTGTGCTATGGTACCTTGTCGCACTGTGTAGCAAGCACCCAGAAACCCAGCTGTGAAGTCTGGCATTCAGGTGATTCTATTGACCTCTGGGAATGTTCCTAATGTGAAGTCCACTGTATCTTTGAAGGTTTGCAACTTAACATTGGTAAGCCAGGAGCTTGATATATATAGATCCATATAGCATTTAAAAATTAATATACATTTGCATGCATTATATAGACTCTACAAATCATTAAAGTGACACAACATTTTGTTCATTTTTGAAACAGCAAAAATTTTGTTCCTTATTTATGAAATGAAAGAAAAGGAGCTTTGTGATTGAAATCTCTTTCAATACCTAACTCAAAGGGACTGGGGAGATGGCTCAGTGAAACAAGCACTTTCCTGGCAAGTGCAAGAGCCTGAGTTCAATCCCTGGTTCCACAAGAAAAAAAAAAAAATTACCATCTGAGCTGAAGCACCAGACCCCCAAAACGTTAGATACTATCTCAATAGAATACCTAACTCAAAAAATGCTATTTTCTGCATATGATTATTAATGGTGAAAACTCACCTTATACTCTGTTCACAGAAACCATTTATTAGGCCAAGGAGGATGGTGACACACTCATAAAGTGTTCTACTCATAAACACACCAGAAAATAGCTAAATAAAATGCCTCATAAAAACCATCTCCATACAGACAACTTGAAAAACAGACTCACAGCATCTGCAATCACCAAAGAGTCTGAACTCAGGCAGAGTCCAGGGCATAAAATATTCATCTGTATTGTGGTAATACGTACTTTTGAGAAAGAATAACAAAGCCTCTGCATATTGACTGTTGGTGCAAACACCAGACCATGCTATGGCTGAGGACTGAAATGGACGATGTGTGGTACTCAGTCCCCAGGAGAGAGGAGACGGCTGCGACTCGACTGCACAGCAGAAAGCACCACGGCTGCAGGTGTGGGGGAGCTGTCCCTCTGGCAAACCTCTGGCATTTCCTTCTGGTCCTTGGTGGCTGCAATCTAGCACCTAATCCCTCTGAGCTACTAAAAGTTGAAAAAATTGGTAAAAAACTCTATTGGTGTTCTATGTAAAATCTGAGATACCCTGTCTCTCGGGACTGAGAACCTCTGAATTAAATGATCTCCTACAAAAGAAGTTTTGCACAGTGTAGCAGGATTCGATCTATGCTGCTGAAATCTCACTTATTTTTTGGTTTGAGCTACTATATCTCTGTAATGACAGTCTTCTACTCACCAGTGACTATTTTCTCTTTTAGGTCTGAGATCCATGTGGCTAATTCTTGAACGCAGACAGGACTATACCTAAGTGGGGAGAATTGATCCTGGTGATACACACCAGTAATACCAGCACTCTGTTTTTTCATTGTAATATTTTTTGTCCCAGGAATCCAACTCTGGACCTTGCATTTGCCAGGCAGGTGCTGTGCTGCTGAGCTACACTGCCAGCCCTTCATTCCAGTTTTTTGAAATTTAAAATTTTTTCATACCTTTGTAGCACAACTCATAAAGGGGCAACTTTCCAAAGCAGTAGTGAACTTACTAACATGATCCTACATCAGTGGAAGTGGAGAATCATGGCAGGTGTCATGGTTTAGGGTTTTTGTGAGGTGAACAATACAAGACAGGATGCATTTTATATTATTATTGTATAATGAATCACCCAAAGAATTATATGCCAAGAGATCAGGAAATCTACCTACATACAAAAGACTAAAGGCCTGAATTCCATGGGAATACACTGGCCTGAGTCCAGCTGAAGACCTAGAGCCCATAACAATGCCTCCCAAAAGTCTAGCTGAAGGTTTATGCACTCTAGGAGGCTGAGGAAGGAGGGTCATCATATGTTTGAGCAAAAGGTGAGCAAATTAGCAATTCCATGAAATTTTGCTTAAAAATATGAAAAGATAATAAGAATGCTTGGGGATATGGCTCAGTGGACAAGTCCTAGGTATAACCCCAACTATTACAGAGAGAGGGTGAAAAGGAGGATGGGAGAGGAAGAGGGGAGAAGGAAGAGGAGAGGGAAAAGGAGATGGGAGAAAGATTCCTCAGGCCCTGTGCAATCCCTGTCCCTACCCAGGAGCGAGCTTAGAGGTAAAGCCATCTTCCTTGACCATTTTTTGGATATCCAGAACCTTGCACTCTCTTCCTCAAATAACCCTTAAGCTGTTTCCAGGGTCTGCTTGAAACTTATCTCAAGCCTGCCCAGGTATCAAGAGTTGACTGTTTGCTGGACACGGGAGTAGAGATTGAAAGGGCACTGGGTGTCCACAAGTGGGTGGATGCAGCCAACAGGAAAAGGAAGCACAAGGATGCTCAGATGGCTGCGGAGCCTTCGCAGCATGAAATGCTCTTTCTCTAATTCCAACTGCTAAGATGTCTGAGAACTCTAAAGACAGCCTGGCCATCCAGACAGCTAATGATTTAAAAATCATGGTAAATGACTTTTTTCTTTTCTTTTTTCTTTTATATTTTAGGGAAGGGTCTACAGGACATTCAGGGTCTCACTACTAGATCGGACTCAGTGATTCTCCTGTTTACAGTATCCTAAATGCTCGGATTACAGGCACATGCCCCCACGTCCAGTCTCAATCGCCATCTCAGCACTACCTGGGGGGGGGGGGTGCATGGCAGGCCCAGGGATCGAACCCACGATCCCTGAACCTGCTTGCAGGCGCTTTAATCTGCTGCACTATGTAGCCAGCCCTTATGGAGGTGAATTCATGAAGACAGTGGACTAGAACTGACATTCCATATTAGTATGTCTGCTTGACTACTAACTTGTAAATATTTAAAACTACGGTACGTATCCCTGCACTGTTTGTACCCTGGCCCAGACCACGATGTCGTGAGCGCCGCTGCCCTTTCCTTTATGTCATGCAGCGTTCTCCCTTGACACTCAACCCAGACCAAATACCCCCATCAAGTCACTTCAGCAGGAAGTCCTGCTTCCGGTAGAGTCACATCCCTCCTGTCATTCACACTTAGCACACAGCACACACGTGAAGCCATGTGGCCTCTTAACAAAATCCTAAATTCCTGTTTAAAAATGATTGTGTATGATAAGGATTTTCCTACCTCCTTTAAAAGGCAAAGACAAGAAATAATAGTAAAATTCAAAATGCGTAAGTGCCTCTGGGAGACAGAGTAAAGTTAGATGTAGGAAAGTATGAAAAAAAGTATAAACTTTAATGTTTTGAGACATAGTCTTATTAGTTCATATGACATTTCAAATGTTTACATAATAAAACAGTTTTAAGGACAGTAATATCTTACCATCATTTAAGACTAAGTAAGGACTTGGGAATTTAAAATGGATACAGTTTCAAAGGAGTACATTATTACATTATTATTCTTTCAAAATAAAGAATGAATCTAGATGTCCAATATTCTTTTTCAAATCTAAAATTTAGCTTATTTTTCTTATAAATAAGAATCCATGTGGTTCTGTCTATGATGTCAGTCTACTTGTTTTAAGCATCTAAAACCTAGTCTTTCCAACTGAGCACACACTGGTGACATGACTAGAGAAGGATAAGAACATTGAAAAAATAACTTAGCTGTCATCTTTTGCTACAAAAATAGCTCAACTGTCATGTCAGCTAGCCTCCTTTCCATATTAAAAACAAAATTGTAGGGCAGAACATGAAAAATGGTTTAGAATAAGAGCTGTGTCAGTATATAAATGAGAAACCAAAATATGTTTTTTTTTGGTGTATGGAGGAAAAAAAAAAAAAACATTTAAGATGAATGTTTCCCAGGTAGGAAAATAGTTTTGAAAAAAGTTTCTAAACACAAAGGCCTGATGACACCAGCCAAATGACTGTGACTTATTTTTAAGAGTCTAATAGCAAAGGAAAAAGATGAAAGCTATGAACTTATTTTCTAAAATTAAGAAATAAATCTTGAAGGAAAACCATCCACAATGGAATAGCACAACACTATCCCTGATGTTAAGATAAGAGTCTGGACAGTGGTGAGAAATTCTCCTAATAAAAATAATCAGAAAAACTATTCCCAGATTCACAGCAGGTACAGTGGGAATTTTGATGTTAAGGGTAGATGTGTTGATTACTTTACTCTCATTACTAAGACAAAATACATGAGGCACAACATTAAGGAAGAAAAGGCTTATGTAGTTCATAGTTTGTGGAGGTTTCAGTTCATACTTGGCTGGCTCCAGGGCAGAGTGGCACGTGGCAGAGGGTAGCAGTTCATTGAGGTGGAAGATGGCCAAGGCAATAAGAGTGATAAGGGAGCTACAGCAGAAAAAACTCTCTCTCTCTCTCTCTCTCTCTCTCTCTGTCTCTCTCTCTCTCTCTCGCTCTGTCTCTCTCTCCCTTATCATGTACTCAGACTGTCGCCAGAGGGTGGGTGTAGCACTCATGCCCATAATCCCAGCACTGGACCGTGAATCAGTCATAAACTCTAAAAGCCACCCTATGACTCCCTGAGTCTTTGGGAAAACATGTAGACACAATCATAGCAGTAGAGTAGGGATAGAAATCTTGAAAAAGTGCCAAAAAATTGAAGGCAAGTCATACATCAAAGACTCAAAGCAGGAGAGAGACAGAGTTATCATAAGAGGTTCAGGCTGGCTGAGTTGCAGAGAAGCTGAAGATCATAGGCAGGATTCAAAAGGAAAGCGAGACCTTAAGAGTTATTTTAAATATAACCACACAGGTAAAAGAGCATTTTTTTGTCTGTGTCATTTAAAATGTATAAAATTGGACCAAAACAAACTTTCGAGGGGGGCAAAAATCTTGATTTAAAGAGAGTTTAATGATGTTCCTTACTGATGTGGTATAGGATTTCCAGCTGCAAGATCCAGATGGTCACTTGACAAAGCCATCCTAAGAGCAGTTCTCTACCTATTGAAAGTTAAACTAAGTAACATTCGTAGGTCAATTTTCAATCAACATGCATTATGCATCTTAATATCTGAAATGTTGCTCTTTTTTTTTTTTTGTAATCAGTTTACATGGATCATATTAGAAAAATCATCTCCCAGATGGCTACAAATGAGCCCTCTTAGGACAAAATACAGGCTTTAACATTTGAATGAAGTATTTAATATCACTTTTGAAGTTTAGATCAAAAGCTAAGTTTTCCATCAGTGCCTAAATATATTATTACATATGAAGGGTCTTGGATGTCACCAAGTACAGAATCTCACAGGATGGGACAAGAACTCTTCTCTTTCTTTCTTTCTTTCTTTCTTTCTTTCTTTCTTTCCTTTTTCTTTTTTCTTTTTTTTTTTTTTTTTTTTTTGCAGAACCGTGGCTTGAACTCAGGCCCTTGTGCTTGCCAGGGAAGCGCTTATTCCACTAAGCCATTTCCTGGGCCCTGGGCTCTTCAATCCAACAGTTTAAATTACAAAGAAAGTTCTATCCCTATGGTATTGTTTCATCCAATCACTCCTCCCATTAGCTACCAACTCTCCACCACACAGTGGGTGTATCGCTAGTGCCCATAATCCCAACACTGGACCATGAATAAGTCACAAACTCTAAAAGGCACCCTATGACTGCGTGAATCTTTGGGGAAGCATCTAGACACAATCGTAACAATACACTAGCACTGCTGCTTAAAGTCAGGCATTATGACCAGTGACTGAGGATATTCAAAAGTACTGCTATTATGTCACTTATAAAACGTATTAAAATCCATTTAATACAGCTCACCTTTGGTTTAGGCATTACTGATTCCACCAAACAAAGGACTCATGAAATCCAGTAACAAATCCTAAGTTTCACTTGCACCGACATTCTCTGTCTTATCTTCAATATAACCTCTTTTCCTGGTCCTAGAGTCAGTTCTAACTTGAATAAGGAAAGTCTGATTTACAATAGACCTTTTTACAATGCAATTATGAAGACAATGAAGTCTTTTCTAAATTTATACATGGAGAACTTTTCCATGTGATGCCCAAGCTGAAAGCAGGCATAGCCCTAAGTATAAAGAAGGTTAATGAGTTACAAAATTGGGGGATTCAGTGTTATCCTAGGACTTTCCTGCCTGTAAGTATCTTAGGCAATTACATATTGATACATGTTTGCATTTAGCTTGACATGCACTATATTGAATGCAAAAGATTTTTGAGACCTAGGTTTCTACTCTACGTCTTCTGTATCCATGCAAATGTCTGCCAATCTGTGTATTAGTTTACTATTGCTGTGACAACAAATAGTAAGTTAGTGAAATAAAGCAACACAGCTTGGGGCTGGGAAGATAGCTCAGCAGACTAAAGCACCTAGGAAGACTGAGACTGAGTCCAACCTGTGTAGTGAGACCCTGTACTAAATACATTTAGACTCTGTACTAAATACATTTTTTTTTTAAAGACAAGCAACACAGCTTTGGATTTTTATAAATCCATTGGTCAGAGGTCCAAAAATCAAAGTGTCACCAAGCTGTCTTTTTTTTTTTAGAAGACACATAATACAATCAATATCTTGTTCATCAGAATTGTGGGCAGAATTTGGTCCCTGCCACTTGTCCACCTGACATTCCTTGGCCCACAGCCCCGCCTCTGTCTTCCAAGGAAGCAGTCCCACACACAGTCCTGCCTGGGTCCCATCTCTCTCACCACCCTTCCTGCCTGCCCTTCCTACATTTAAAAAACTGTAGTCAAATTGAGTCCACTTGGATAAGTCAAGAAAATTTCCCAAATCAACTCCCAAACTTTGAACTTAATTCACGATCTTAAAATTGCATTTCACCAGGTAACATAACCAAGTAATGCAGTGTAGCCGCAGGATCTGAGGATTAGAGCTGGTAACATACGTATGGCTTTTAAGATTGTGCTCCTCACTTACGGCTCATCTTTCTCATTCTCCTTCAAGAGGATTTAATGCTTTTTGTCACTTTTCTATACCTTTTATTACCTTAAGGGTCTCTTCCTATAAATTGGATAATTTATTAAATCAATGGATGAAAAAATCCATCTTCTTTCTCCCAATAAGCATGTGCTCGTTGCCTCTCAAACATCACTTGTCATAGGAAATACATCAATCCCAAGCTATAGTAAAAAAAAAAAGGACACATTGTTCAAGTCTTGGTGCAGTAATTGGCATTGCAAATGGCATGATCTTTCAGTAGCCATTGATTCGTGCAGTATACTTGGCTGTCTGTGAATTGAGGACTGATGGCTCCTTCACGCTCCCTGAGTCGTTTGCAACCTCTAAAATAAGAAGCATAGAGCTGTTTTCTGATCTTCATCACCGGAGGCATGGTTTGGTGCCATGACACAATGTGATCTGTTATTCTCTTTTTCTCCCTCTCCCAACCTTTTACTTACCTTTAAAGGTGGTTTATACTCTTAGTTTCTTTCTGTTATTCTTATAGAATTTGTATCACATATATACTTTTAAGTGAAAGGATGGGCTGCTTTATTAGCAAGTTATGGAACTGAATGAATGCATTTAACATCAATGCTTTTCTAACACATCTAAAAACACTTTCTATACTTCAGAAATGCAGAAAAAGCTACTTTGGATTGCTTTTTCTTCCTGTTTTCTTTTCCACTCTCTCTTCTATTCCCTTGAAATAAGTTTATGTTTTGAGTATTTTCTACTTTGAAATAGTAATGCATTTGTTAAAAATAAAATAGTAATAATAACAATCCCTCACTGGCACTGTTATTCAAAGTGGGAACTGAAAGCTAATTCGTGTGTATGTTCCCACTCTAAAATTTATCATCAGAACTTTTACAAATGTGCTGATGAACCTCAAAGGAAAATGAAATCCATTCTGGTGGGAGGGAAATAAATTAGCTCCCCACAGTGCTCAGACTCATTCCCCAAGCAATAGCCTTCACTCCAAAAAGAACTGCCTGCTTGAAATGAGTACATTCATAAAAGTGGGAAAGGAGGGCATATTCTTATTATGTATTTTTCCTTTGCCTGTGTAGCCTATATTTTTTGACCTCACATTTATCAGTCTGTTGACAACTTTTATTCAGGGCCAAATAAATGAAAACATAAAATTCTTGAATTTTCAATACAACGTAAGCATTGGCATGTTCTGCCCAGTAAAGCCAATTGTTAACATTTAATTCTGTTTTTTTACACTGATTTCAAGCAAAGATATAATGAGTTATATATCTTTAGTATAGTAGTCTTGCTTGAAAACACACACATACGTCCTGAATCTTTGCTGACCTTGAAAGGCTAGGGCCAAAATGTTGGCTGGCCTGGCTCTTCTATTTCTCCAACTCCTTTTGTATTTCTGCTTTTGCTTGTTATACTAGGGAGACTATACGATATTTACACATGTGTGTCTGGTTTATTTCACTTATGAGTATATGTTCAAGTGGCATCCACTTCAGTATAAATGCTTCAAACTTATCATTCTTAATAGCTGAGTAATACTCCATTATATAGAAATATCATATCTTTTCAACCATTCCTCATGTGATGGACATCTTGGTTGTTTCCAAGATTTTGCTATCACACATTGTGCTGCTAATGGTGGTTGGGCAGGATATTATGTTGGCTTCTAGTACTACGGTCATCCACTAGGAAAATAATTATTGAATTTTTTATATAATTCAGGTATAAAAAATAAGATAAGTAAGCAGCTATACTCTTAATTCACTGATAAGAGATATCTGCTAAAATAATATCTGTAAATATAATATCATGTATGCACCTTGTACAATACCCAAACATTATGAAAAGAGTTTGCAATGTATTAATTTATCAAATCTGTATTGTTAAGGTGTCTTGAAACTGTCTGATTGACATTTGTAGTTCAATAAAATAAAATAAAAAGAAAAAAATAATAAAATTAAAAAAAAGAAAACACACACATACAATATACAAAATATAACCTAACCTATAATTTTTAGGAATAAAAAATATTCACGAAAATCAACTTGCCATGCTATTCTTTATAAAATGCATTAGAAGTTGTTAGAGAAAAATACATAAAAATAAAATTTTAATAGATAGGGCATGGTGGTGCACACCTATAATCCCAGTGCTGAAAGCAGGAGGATAATACTGAGACCCTGTACCAAATAAAAAATAAGTAAATTTTCATTTAAAGTCTTATTGGAAAAAAGGAAAAAGAGGGTAAACTAGGAAAGTGAAATAGAGTCAAACTTTCATCATATACATGTTCCTTGCGATCTTCAACAGCTTAGCTTCTAGGGACTGTTATTTGCACATATGTGTTTGTGACTCCCAGGAATGAATCTTTAGACTACTTAAGCATTTATGTATTATACAGAGACAGAAAGAAAAAATGCCAGTGCTTCCAAGCGCTCCTCTGTGGACCCAGGCACCTTTATGACTCGCCTTCCACTACTCTCCAAGCTCCTCAGAATGCTTTCAGAAAGTGCATACATGGTTGCCTTCTTTCTCACAAGTTATACATCCTCTAAATGTTTTGTACCTCTACCATGTGTAGAAAACTTAGGTATATAAGGATTATTTTGCTTAGAAGAGGGGAAGGCATAAGGCTGAACCCTGTGCTCAAAGGCATTATGTCCAATCATTTGTTTTGAGAAAACAAAGTAGGACAAGTTATGGGCTTCTGCATGTTACTTAATCCCTCAGATTGTAAAATATGGACATTGGTAGTACCTGCCCTCGGAGTCATTGTAGGCATTGCATGGTGACTTGTTTGTGAATTCCCTAGGACAGCTTGGCTTCTTTCAGGAGTTCAACAAATTTTAGTCATTATTTTTTATCATGTTAAGTAATATTCACAGTTAAAGTGATCATAGTCACTCCTCATAGACAGTGTCAGATGGCCAAGTTTAAGAAGAAAAAGGAATGACCCACCTCACCTCTATTTTTTTACTCTCTCACTGCCCTGCATGATGCTGGCTCCACCTGGGAGGGGGGATCTTCTTAACTCTGTTTACTGCTTGTAATGGCAACTTCTTTTGGAGATATTTGAACAGCCACATACAGAAACATTGCTTCTACCCATACTCTCTTGCCTTAGTCAAGTTAGCTCAACACAAATAATAATCAGGATTATCAGATAAGGCTTGTGGTCCATAATATCTAGGCTCTTGGTAAATTTTGTTAACATATTTACTTCTTAATGGCCACTAAATAAAGACCCCAAGGGTTACATTGACAGCCAAGTTGAGTTGGTAAGATAGAAAGCAGACTGTCAGAAATACAATAACCTCCAAAGGGGACTGTTAAGAAAGTAAACATAGATTTGTAAATAAATGATTTGTGGTAGTAGTCAGTGTTCTTTTCTTGAGAACACATGACCTCATGGACCATTTCAGTTAGATTTATTTGTCTGAGGTTTTATCATTAATATATGGGAATTAAAAAAGAGTTTGCACAGAGTGTGTCTTACACGTCCTGGTGTGGTAAAAATTATCTATTTTGTGACTCATAGTCACAAAAAATTATCTATTTTGTGATTTATATTCAATTCTAAGATCTCCCATCACAGCCTCCATGCCAGCAGGGCCATTTTACACAGTATCAGCAATTAGTTGGGAGACTTGCAGTAGTTCTGGTGAGAAGCCCTTGTGGCTTGGAGGAAGATATTACAGGTGGAAATGAAAATAAATGGCTGGGCTTGAGGAATATTCATGAAGCAGAATTAGCAAATTTTGGTGATTGATGAAACACCAGGGCCTCAAGTAAAAAAGAGTAGCAAGATTTCTTGCCAGATGTCTACATCCACAGAAATTTAAGATGATATGTATTTACCTCTACAGAGCAAAACAAGTATCTATGCTGTTAACATCAAATTGAATGAGAAATCAAATAATCAGAGAATATTCCATACCCTATGAAACACTGTTTGTGTTACTAAAATGACTGACTCATTAAACATGAAAATCTTTTAATAAAACAGTAATAATGTGTATATTTATCCACTTATTTGAGAAGTAGCATTGATTTTGGTAGAATCTTAGATTTTTCAGAATGACATTTTATTTTGGCACTGATTCTGTGGTCTGAGTGCAGATGTTTTATTTAACATTTAACAGTTCTATTGAATTTGATCACTTACTGGCAGAAATTCTAAGAATTCATTGATTTTATTCATGTAGATGTTTTTCCTCTTCACTGGAAGGCATCTCTGCTGCTTCTGCAACCTTAGTGTCTGTCCATCCAGTCATGCACAGGAGATCCTTTTTAGTAATGCTCAGTTTCTGACTTGAGTTTTATAATACTGACATATGCACAGGGCAGTGGGAAGTCAACGGGATTTTGTTGTAGGCATTAAGAAGAGAAATAGAAGAAAAAGACACAAAGCTTAAAATTAGAGCTTTATTAAAGGGTCCTGCTAAAATCTAGAAAGTAATTACACAGTGGAGTTGGGTTAAAGCAAGTTGAAGGACCCCGACGGCTTAGAGCATGTGCAAACTCTTCTCCCCAAGGATGCTTTGATCAGTTATGCTTTCATTTCCTGATCAAGTCGTTAAAGAGACAAATTATGGAGCACTTCATAATGCAAGGTGGAAAAGTAAAATAAAGTCAGATAACTTCTCCAAATAGGTTATAGAAGTTACCACCACAGACTACTGATTATTTACTCAGTTTACCAAATTACAACAATCACTCTGTAGATATTAGAAAACATAAAGACAGGGATTTTATTTCTCCTAAAACACATTTTGCATATTAATGACCATTGGTATTACTGTAAATCCACCATGATTAGTCAAAAATATGTAAACGCTATTTAAAATTTTAATTGTGCTTCTTGAACCAAAATGCATGTAAGCAGACAGTCTTTTTGGAAAACAAGCACTTTTTAAATGACATAGAAGATACTTGATTTTATCTTAGTTAGTATTCTTATTACTGAGACAAAATAACTAACACCTGAAGTGAAAGGAAGATTTATTTCAATGCCCAGCTGGTAGAAGTTTGAGTCTATAGTGAGCTGATTCTGAGGCAGGGCAGTGTGGCTGCGGGACACCACCAAACAAAAGCAGTCCATGGCATGGCAAGCAGAAGGCAGCGAACAGAAAGTAGCAGCCTCCCTTTCCCTGTTATCCCATCCAGGCTGCCAGCCTTTTGGGCAGTACCACTCACAACCAGGGCAAATTTTTCCATTAGCCACACCCAGAAGTATTTCAACCAATTGGCGGACTAATTTAGTGCAGTTAGTCCACTCTAATTCCAGTATCATTCCCTAGACCGGTGATGGTGCAACTTTTAGAGGGGGAGCCGCCAGAACTGCAACCCAAACTCATTTATGTATCACAAAATGCAAACATTGCAATTAAATCTCAATCCTGAGGCTTTAGTTTAGAAAAAAAAATTCACACATTAAAAGAAAAACACAACAGGCCTTGTGATGTGCAAACAGCTCGCTGCATGCCCTAGGTCCACTGCCACTGCCCTGGATCCAGCCAGCTCCCAAAAGTCCCACCTATGAGGAAGTAAAGCTGTAGAGGAACATATAGATGGGGGCCATAACATGTATTTTATGACACTGTATACATTAACAACTAGAATTCATAGACAGATTGCTAACTTTATAGGTACATATAAAGTGATCTCAGTGTTTCTGTCCTAAAATTATCCAGAGGAATAGATAAAGTAGCCTGAACCTAAAACGTAATACATTGTGAAATTTCTTCTTCATTATACTGGGCTAGTAAACCAAATAAAAATTTTCAAATAGAAACAATAATACTGTCTTTTTGTCCTTTGAAATGACATAGAAATGTATTTACCAACCCATCATCAGGTTAAAAGTTGCATTCTAGTTATTCTCTTAAAGAATGTCATTCTGAATCAATCTGAGTCTTAGCATTCTAGATATATGTATTTATACAGTATTTATATAAAGCAGGTCATTTAATCTGTACATTTTTTAAAATTACAATTAAATCCACTAATTTATGTTTGTATTATTTCTAGTATAAACTGTCATCTTGGGCCTGCGGGTAGCTCAATGGACTAAGTACCTGCTTAGGCAAGCACAGGGGCCAGGGTTTGATCCCAGCACCACATACTGCACTGGTCCCACTCCCAGACACATTGAGCCAGCCCCTGAGATCAGGTGTGGTGGAGCTCGCCTGTAATCCCAGCACTGGGGAGGCTAAAAACAGGAGGATCACTATGAATCCAAGCTGCATAGTGAGACCCTGTACCAAATACATGAAAGATAATAATAAATTTTTTAAAATGTATCATACTATCATTGAGTTTTCTGAAATGATTTTGTCTTATATTTTGAGAGTTTTGCAGGAGCTAGAGAGATAGCTCAGTGGAATAAATGCTTGCCTGGCAAGCACCAGGGCTTGAGTTCAATCCCTGGTTCCACAAAAAAAAAAAAAAAAAACAGAGAATTTTCAATTCTTAGTTTTATATCCATTTATTCTTTTTTATTACGTTCTTCATCATGTTGCAAGGGCTTAAATACAGATACTTAAGATTTATTTTAACTTTACACTATAATATTTATACTCTAGAGTGAATTGATCTCCAGAGTACTATCATTTAAGTTAATTTCCTTTGTTTTCTTATGTACTTAGAATGTTTCCCAGCCTCTGCTTCGGTCTTGGTGGTCACCTTTCCTTTATGTTGTCTGTTTGCAGTTTTCCCATTCTGCCTAAAGAAGCTGAGAGACAAATTTTAGGACAGTGGCCCAAGACACCTAGTCCAAGGCCACAGCGGGAGCTGAGGAGATAGCTCAGCACGCTTAAGTGCCTGCCTGGCAAGCACAAGGTCCTGAGTTTGATTTGGTACCAAAGAAGACCAAGGCCATGATGGGAGTGCTAGCTTCAGAAAAAACATGAAGGACTTCACAGAATTATTGTCTTAGGAAAAGGTCCTCTGCCCACAGTTGGTTTAAGGCTTTGTCATTACAGTTCTGGAATAATTTGACCTTTCAACTTGTTTTCTGTCAGTGACATACAAAGCGGCTGGGGAAAGTGTGTGGGCCAATGAGCTAGTCACAAACTGTACATCCTCTGATTCATACACAGGGCATATTAAGCTTTCCTAGGCCCCATGAGCACAGATACCCTCATGGGAGGGAAGGAGAGCTCAAGAGTGATGTGCAATGAACACTGGGTGAGATGAATGCTTCACGCATAAGCAGTCACCCACAGGCCTGAGACGTCATGCTTTCCATCTCAAGAACTTGGTTCAAACACAGAAAAAGGCAATAGAGCTATAACAAAGATAAACAAGCACAGAATCTTGTTGTGCAGTTCTTTGTTCAGGTGCTTCTTTCTTATGCAAACCTACTACTTGGGCTGAAAGTGAACATTCCATTTCCACAGAAGGGAATGGAAAGGCAACCCCAATTCATAATTCTTCTTTCCTTTTGGTCCTTCCTTATCCACTTGTAAATATAAGGTGTTGGTAGAACGTGTTCATAGTGAGAAGGGAAATATAAATGTGGAGTTAGTTTAGTGCATTTTTTTTCATTGTGGCTAATAAAATACATATGGATGTGCACAAATAGAGTGGCATACTTTTGACAACTCTAAGAAGAAGGTAAATGCTTTTATGTCTGTAACTGAAACTGGTCTTGCACATAATATGAAACATTTATTCTAATCACATATCTTTATTTTTTCTTTAGATAAAATAATATGAAAATTTAAAGCAAAAACAAAACAGCACAACAGGTTGAAAAGCAATCACAGATTGAAAGAAAATGCTCTGTTTGAGGTTATTTAAAAGACATTTTTAGGGGCTGGGGAGATAGCTCAGCAGAATAAGCGTTTTCCTGGCAAGTGCATTTTTAGGGGCCAACCAATAGCTAATGGTTACTAATAGCAGGACTGGTTCTTCCTGCCAGAAGTTTCTACCTGAATTCATGTCGTAATCAGTGACAATAGGCCTTGACCAAGGAATTCTCCCCAGCCCTATCCTGAAAATAATCAGACTATTTCCTCTGTAACCCCAACAACTGGAAAAAAAGTGACAAAAATGGAGGCAAGGTATTTAGAACACTTCATCAAAGATTACTTATTCCAAAAGAAAACAACATTATTACTTCATTTCAGCTTGAAATATTAAAAAAAAAAACTTTCATATTCCAAAAAGCTATCATGGACCATAATTATGGCTTTTTCTGTGAATCAGACCCAACTCTGGGTATAAAAGAAGTTATGATCTTGTCCAAAATCTCTTCCTCCCTCAACGTGTGAGGTGGAGATTCAGAAGCAAAAGCTTTCCTCTGTTCCAATCTAGTTTCTTTTTTTTTTTTTTTTTTGTCTTTTTTTTTTGTCTTTTTGAGACAGGGTCTCACTATGCAATTCAAGCTGGCCTTAAGCTCACTTTGTAGCTCAGGCTGGTCTCGAACTCACAACAATCCTCCTGCCTCAGCCTCCCCAGTGCTGGGATTACAGGCATGCGCCACCACGCCCGGCTCCAATCTAGTTTCCAGTGGACTGCCAACTAAGTAGTTTACCTTCATATTCCTGAAACCTAAACCCATTGTCATATTTCCTATTTAGACATGATTTATATTGTCTGGAAGGGTAAGGTTTTTATTCAGTGTCCCTTACCTGAAACAGACCATGGGTAGGGGAGCCTGTTCATTTTCTAGTGAGACATAAGAGTCCAACATCCAAGCAAAGGAAGGAAGCCCCTACTGTCACGAGCAAGGCTTTCAGCGTGTCAAGGAGCTGGCTCCGAAGTTGACTTTATGGTTTTCCAAAATAATGTTAACCTTCCTTCCTGACCAGTTTTAAGAATGATAGAAATAAATGGATAATTTTCCTCATTTCTAATTTACAAGCACCAAAGTGCCAACTTTCCACCAGCCTGTATAAGTATGAGAATTGCGTGTCTTTATCAGAGAAGGTCAATGTACCTTGTTGGTTGGAGCTGTTTAAGAATTTTTATCAAAACTGTCTGACTAGATAGATGTAAATTGAACACTGAAGTTAACAAAAAGATTAGGTCTAAAGAATACAAATATAGTGAAATGACAAAAACTATAAAATAGGAAAACAAGTTAAAATTTACTTTTACAATTTAGGATGTTCCCATTTACATTAAAATAAGATGTATCTTTATAATGTATCATATAGTTATCACAATTCACGGAGCATCCAATATACCAGAGAGGTTTTGGGTGGTTCCAAAAAACAGTGCTGTGCTCAAAAAATTAGCACTGGTTCAAACTAATAGAATTATATTAATTGTCTATACATCTTAAGCTCAAATTTTTTGTCTATGTAATGGGCAAAATGGTTTACATCACAGATTACATAATAAGGGTGTATTAAAGCTATGCCACTGATTCATTGACTTTAGTTTGCCTATGATTAACCTAGGAGGCAGGTTTAAATACAGATTACATAAATTACAACCTCACAGATTTTAATTCAGAATGTATTGATAATATGCAGGAATATTCTTTAGAATCACGGACCACAGTGTTATTGACAGTAGAGGCCAGCAAATAGTTAAGAATCATAAATATATGTAAACCCATGAGTAGGATAAGATAGATTAAACATTTACAGGTGCTAGAAATTAGACACAATAGAGTCAGAGCTCAGGGGGATGGGGCTTTGACCTACCTATCTTCTCTCTAGTGTGAGCTCAGCCTGTAAAGACAACTAGAATAGGAACTTTGCCTGGGGCTAGACCTGGGGCTAGACTTTTATTTCCAGTTTCTGATTCTGTTCTCAGCTTATGAATCTTATGTTGGGTCAATCTTTCTGGTACAAATGTGGATATATTATATACAAGCTCTCATTCTCTATCAGGAAATTACTCAGACTTCATTCTACCCCTCTGGTATGTTCATTCCAAAATACTATACAAAGAATGGGATTACCACTCAGATTTCCTGGCTCTCTGCCTTGAGGTTTTCTTTGTGGATTTTTGTTTGCTTGCATTCCTGGAGATTGAAGCCAGGGACTTGAGTTGAGCTACCTTCCCCAGCATTTTGCCGTTTTATATTTTGAGACAGGATCTCAGAGTTGCCCAGGCTGGGCTCAAATTTGTAGTACTCCTGCCTCAACCTCCCAGAGTTTTACGACTGCACAGGATGACCTTGAAGTTTCTTCAGAAGACTAAAGCTTACATCCATCCTTTTATTTTTTTTCCCCTGATCCTCACCATTTAGATGATCTTTCAGTAACATCCCCACTGGAAGTTCCCTCCAGGCATTCATGGAAATCAACTGAAAACTTCTCAGAGTCCTTGAAAATTATTAACTGTATGAATATTTATAAATGACCAGAAAAGAAAATGTCAAAGGCACCCACTGCATCTTAGGGTGACTGGTATCTATTTTCTTATCTTTATCTAGCTAAAAATGTAATTATGTAAACCTCAAAAGTTGGTTTGATTTGGAACAAATAGAACTGTCATAAAACATAAATAAAATAGTATACTTATAACATGGAGCGTTTTATGAGGATCATGGATGGATCTTTCTGTTTCATGGAGCTACGACAGCCAACGGACTTATTTCCTTGATCAAGAATTTCAACACAAATCATTTACTACAGTGGAAATAAGTTATATGATTATCACATAACTAACTGCTGTGTTAGAAAATGCATTTCAACAAATTAATGTTGCTAGCTGTAGTATTAGGGTGTAGTAGGGGTACATAAAAAGGCATGCTTTAGAGGCTGTGGCAGACTGCCTCAAATCGGCAATGGTGTTGTCAGGTCGGAACACTGACCTGTGGGGACAGAATGGTGCACTAGACCTAGGGTGAGGAGGAAAAGAAAAAGAGTTAAAATGAACAGAATAGAATTAAATATTCAATGACTTTCCTTTTTTTTTTTTTTTCAGGTTTGCTTTCTTGTTCTTTGATCAGCTTCAGAGGTTGATTTAATTCTGTGTTATGCCCTAGAGTGACATTCTGTGCTCTCACCTTAGAGTAGAAGGTATGAAATAGTTTGTCTGACTAATTCAGAGCAGAAAAAGGGATTTTGATTATTTTGGGATGATTGCTCAATTTCAAAATGCATTATATTATTTTTTTCATAGTTTTAAGAGAAACAAAAAAAATTTCAATTGAAATAGAGTGATTTGTTTCCAAACTTTTTGAAACTTAGTCTCTGGTGTATCATCTCAGTTTTGACTCTGCCTCATATTAACAAAGTCAGCGTTTCATAGGGCAAGACTGTTCAAATCAGAGATAGGTAAATCTGTCCTACCAGCCGTTTTCGTAAATAAAATGTTCTAGAAACATAGGCAATCTGATGACTCCAGTGAGCAAACACGGTAGAGTTGAGTGGCTACAACAGAACCCTATAAATTCCAGGCCCATAATATTGTTATCTGGAGCTACAGATAAAAGGTTTACACACTGTTCATTTAAATGTCATTCCCTCTTTTAAAGATCTCAAAGCTTTTAGACAAACAAAAAAATTAATCCTTAGTAGTTTAACACTGCCATCTGGCTGACGCATGCATTACAGGAGATTCCAGCCAAGGAAAGGAAGATTGTTAATCTCAGTTGTCAGCTTGACTGGATTCGGTGACATTTAGAAAATTGGTAAAGCAC
The DNA here is from genome assembly GCA_004027165.1 of Ctenomys sociabilis. NCBI lineage: Eukaryota > Metazoa > Chordata > Mammalia > Rodentia > Ctenomyidae > Ctenomys > Ctenomys sociabilis. Next base: position 45,236 of record PVKA01008916.1, read on the forward strand.
AATTCTGTGTTAGTGAGTGATTTCGTAGACAGTTTGCAGGTAGACCAGAAAACTGAAAGAGGAAGTCCAACTCTGAATGTGGGCAGAAAAGTCTAATAGACTAGGCTTTCTGATGGAATGAGATGAAGAGGGAGCAGGAAACTCCCAGGGGAGCTAAACTTTCTCGAGAAATGTGTTTTCTGCTGCTTCACTTCCTGCCCACATTAGACTTGAGCTTTTTCAGTCTTTGAGTACAGACCAGTGATTCTCTAGGGAGCTTGCTGGCCTCAGGCTGTGACTGTGTCACTGGTTGCTCTGGTCCTAAGGCTTTCAGCTCCTTGAACTGAGGAGCTACTGGTTTTTCTAGCTCTCAGATGGCCACTGTGGGACTATCCAACCTCTGATTTTTTAAGTCAATCTAATGAATTTCCTCTTATTGTTACGTGTGTGTTCCATTGCTTCTTGACCTCGAGAGGACCCTGACTAATGCATCATATTTTGAAATGTTAATTTAAAAGTAGAATGAAAAATCCAATTTTCTGTTCTGGGACATAAGACTGGTATTATGCTTTGTTCAGAAACTATAAATGAGATTAATGAATTCCCTTTGCAAATTCCTCAGTACATATAAATTCCTCCAATACACTTAAAATATGATTTTTTTATACTTCTTAGGAACCCAGTAATTCCTTTGTATAGTTGAAATTCACTCTATACAAGTGATGTGCAAGTATTTAAAATGTATATCAATATTGATATAAGCCACTGACTTGACTATAGCAGATTAAGTTCAAATTGTTAGCTGGAATAGTCCAAGGTTGAATTAGGACTGTAGAGCTGGCTGGATCATCACTGTTTTGCACAAGAAAATTACCAGTGTCCAAAACATCATGGTAGCAGTGATATTTTTCAAAAGGATTAAGGAAATCTATATGATCAGAAATGGAGACTAGGACAAAGTGATAGCTTCTGAGAGTCAAACATTCACCTTTTAGGGACAGGGAGATAGCTCGGTGGTCTGAGCACCTGCCTGACAAGCACAAGGACCACATGCCATACCAACCCTGCACCCCGCTGGCCACTGAAACTGGGCATGGTGGTACACGCCTGTAATCCCAGTGCTGGGGAGGCTGAGACAGGAATATCATTGCAAACTGAGTTGCCTAGTGAGACCTTGTACCAAATAAATAAAATCTTAAAAACAAAAACATCCACTTCTTGTTCCATGTTAAATCTTTGCCAGAACCTTTTCAAGCTTCATTTGATCCAAGTACGCTGTTTTATTTCTTGGTGTGTTCTCAGAATTAAAGTAAAAATCTCCACTAATACTTGCATGCTCATGACTGCTGTTCCAGACTCTATCCCCATAAACACATGAATAAATAAAGAATGCATGATACCAATTACATGTAATTCATATAGAAGATTATTTGGTTGTAAAGAAAAACATTCATGCTGTTTACGGGAAGGTAAATGGAACTGAAGATCATCAGGCCAAACAAAATAAGCCAGACTCAGAAATTTCAACATATTTACTTTCAGTTATAGACAAGGTAGACAGATGGACAGACAGATGAAGACCGAGACAAGGAAAATAGAAGCTGTTAGAGATGAGAAAGGAAATCAGGGCAGAGAGGAAAAAGGGGTAATGGATACTAGAAATAATCAAAGCATCAAAATCTATACATACACATGTGCCAAAACAAAGCCTGTTCCTCAATATAACTAACATGCTCTAACAAAAATTGAAAACTAAAAAATAAGGGAGAACTCTCAAGTATCTCCAGATGATATATGAGGTTACAGAGGATCAATGAGAACAGTCTTGTCTGTAGGACTTTGAAAATGAAATGCTGAATGCATTTCAATTAGTGTTGATATTGTTGTCATTACAACAAAATTATTCTTTTTAATTTTAGCTTAAAAGAAAACCTTTGAATGCAATTTGTAATTTTTACATGGACTTTAATAAGTGTGTTTTCTTTTTTATGTACTTGGTACAGGGTCTCACTACACAGCTCAGAATCACAGTGATCCTCCCACCTGTTTTCAGCATCCCCAGCACTGGGATTACAGGCATGCACCACCGCACCTAATCTGCATGTTTTCTTTTATAATTGACTTTTAACTCATTTTCTTCTTCTGTAGAAAATATCCCTTTCCTTCCCACAGCTACTGCATGTAGTTGAAGAGAGTGAAAGCATGACTTAGTGGCTGGGACACCTCAAATATCTTCCTCATCTTTTGCTTTGACCAAAACCCATCCTGGGCCTCAATCCCTTGCTTGTCTGTAGCTGCTGCGACCTCTCTGAGCATTTGGTTAATGATGCAAGAATTACATGTGAATGATGAAGTTTTCACGGGGACACCCCACAGAGAAAGGAAACATCTAATGGAGAAACATCACCAACTTGGGTCTCAAACCAAAACATTAAACTGAAACTAGAGAGGAGAAATCAAGGAGGAAGAGGGAGATGGGTGGAAAATAGGGAAGCCCTACAAGGACCTTGGGACACTAAAAATGAGGAGGGTAGTTGTGAACAGCATCTAATCAGTACTGAATCTCACAAGGGCATTTCTTTTACAAGAGGCCACTTACTTAGCTCAGATGGAAATAAACTCATTTTATTTTATTTTATTTTATTTATTTGTATATTTTGGTGAAACCAGTGATTGAACTCAGGCCCTTGCACTTGCCAGGCAAGAACTGTAAACATCCATATATGATATGATATAAAAGCATTTTTAAAACTTCCCAAAAAATTCTATGAACTATTTGACAATATTTTTAGCTAATATATATAAGAATAAGAATGCTACTATTTCAAGTGGCTCCTGTAAAAGCTCCTGTAAAACCTTCTATTTTAAATCACAAAATGGAAATGAGTTAATCCCAGTCACTGCTACTACCCCTTTTCACATATCTAATAAATTTTCTAGTTAGCTATAGTTTCTGACCAGCAGGATCTTAAGTTTATTCTAACATAACAATTTTGAATCCAGTGAGGTTTTCTTTGATGCTCAACCAATCATGACAGTCAAAGGCCAGAAAAAAAGTCTCTTTTCCAAAACCAAAGATATTTAATAATACATTTCTTCATGTACAGCCATAGAAAAGAATAAGCCTGTCCTCTGGTTATGAGAACTACATATGCATTTTCCTTTTAAGTATTATCTACTCAATGCTTGAGGTAGCTCTAACATTTGTCTTTATAAATAACTCTGGTACTACAGGTATTTCAATTTGGGGGAAATGTATGTACATATTATTGCTCATGCTGGAAAAGAGGAAATTCTTCTGGTTATAAACCACATGTTTCAATATTTTTTCCATATAGTAAATACAAAATTACATTACGATGTCCCGTGGGAAAATAAAATTTTCTCTTAAATTAACAGAAGAAATGCAGGGTTAACATTAGCTCATTTCTAACATGTGAATGCCATGTTAGATACGAGGGGTTCAGTCCTCAGCATAAAAAGCTGAACACATTTTTAAAAAGAAGAAATACCAGTTCCATTTCTTTTATGAATATAAAATGAAAAACAAAAATTAGCAATTGAAGATTCTGACACTAAGAAAAATGTTAAGCAGTGAATAACAGCATAAGCAGTGTAATTCAAATGATCAATCAGACTTTCTAATCGCACACTGAATTTAATTTGTGTTATGCAGCTAGCACTGTCCAACATGCACACAATTGCTCCAATTAATTCACATGCAGTTGCTGGGACACGAGCATCTTCTTGCCCATCCAGAAGAGATAATGTATTAATGGCTTAGACTCTCTAAAGAGTGTTTGTTTGCAATATGAATATTTCATGTTTGGGAAGAGCATTAAATTTGAATATAGATTGATTCATAATTTGTTCTTTGGCTCTGCTCAAAAGTACAAATGACCCTAATTCTCACAGCTTCTTCAGAGTCTACAAACATAACCTTATTCATATTAGTAGATTAGATACCTCTCAAATTAACTATGTGACAATGCACTTTATAAGACAAATATCCATTTCAATGTTGGAAGAGTTTAGTCTTTCAAAATTAATGGGTTCACAATAGAGAAATATGTTGAAAGTTTAACAGTGAATTTACAAAAGTATCTTAAATGGTCATAAACAGATTTTAAATGTTAAATCCTAATTAAAGAACTGCTAATTTGAATGTCAAAAATGATATTTCTCCCTCTAAAATATGTTTAATAATAAATTAGAATTATAGGTGAGGCTGAGGAGACAGACAATCTCATGTATAACTTGTGATAACATAAATTATAAAACTCTTAGGAAGGCACCTTCTATAAAATGTAATACATACCCAGATGAGTTTAGCTTCTGACCCATATCTAGAAATTTGTTATGAGGACACAAACCAGTAATATTTTAAAAATTGCAGTTATTCTTATGATTAGCTTATAATTGCATAATGTTATGAACATCTTAAATGCCCAAATAAGAAGAGTAATTGTAGCTGTACGGTATCCATATGATGGAGCTGTAGACAAAGCTCCTCCATCTTTATGCCCTGAATGAAGTGACTTCCAGAGTCAATTATTAAAAGAACGAAGCAAAAATCCAACAGAACAGGTACGGTATGCTTTTTTGCATAAACAGGAAAGAAGTTCATGCTGAGTGAAAGAGAATTAAAGGAGTAGAGAAAGAATATGGGAAAGCATTATGTGACACTTATCTGAACATCTGTTAGTAAACTTCTGTCTTCAGAGACTACATAAATTATTCACACAATTAAATTTAAAATTAATCAAACTAACCAAAATAAGAGCAGCAGCTTCTGTAAGGTACTTCTAAGTATGTTCTTTGTATTATTAACTTTAATTAGATTAAAGAAGAAAATAACTTTGAGCAAGAGTACTTCCCCTGCACTGTTGGGATACCCCCAGTCCCGGGGAGTGTGTGGGAGAGGTTCTGGGCCCCCCTGCACCCTGGGGACTTGACTGACCCTGTCAGATACAAAAGTTACATTTCTTGTTATATAGGTCTTGATTTATCTTGATCTTAACCATCCAGCAGAAAAGTATAAAAACAAAGTATAAAAAGTAAAGGCATGTTTATAGGCTGAGCTATAAAAGGCTCAAGTGAACAACTTCTGACATTGCCAGTCCTATGTATATATAACCCACTACTATTATGGACTACCAGACTACACTGGATTATTTTACTAAATTCATGCATCTACAATATTTAAATGACAATGGAATACTCTTCTCTGACAAAACTAAACAAAAAAGGGATACAAATGAAGGACCATTTTGTATCTGTATTTTCAGAATAATTAGGGTAGATATATAGCTACATTCTCTTAATTCAGTGAATGAAAAGATTTGTTCTAATAGGGTCTGTGAACAGGATATCATGTCTGTATCTTGTACTATGAATAACCACTATGAAGACAACAGTGCAATGTATTCATTATTGAAACTGTTCTACTACTCACTTTTGAAACTGTCTCATTATTATTTGTTTCTCAATAAAATTATTATAAAAAACAACTTTAATCAAGAATAAATCAGAGTTGGTAATTTTTGTCTTTCATTCTTTGTGATGTTTTTACTATGATTGTTTTATTATGTGCTTTCTTGTTTGTATAACTCAAGTGGGTAAGAAATTCTTAGGGCTCGGTGGAATAAGTGCTTGCCTGGCAAACACAAGGTCCTGAGTTTGATCCCCAGCACCACCAAAAAAAATTTCTTAGGCTACTTTCTGTGAATAATTTAGTTCAATAAATAACCCAATGCCTTCACACTGTGTCCTCTGGTAATTTATGTAATATATATTTATAAATACTTAATGCAGAATAGCTATGAGATTGTACAGATAGTCCTTCAAAGACTAAAAGCTAGCAAATGTATTCGGTGAACTCAAGTTTTATATGAGAAGTTAAATAGGCATTCATAAGTTCAGGAAACAAGGATATGCAAAAACTTTTTATAGTCATATAGGTATTTGACTAGCAGCTGAGATGCATTTCAGGAGCTAAAGCAAAATGTGCATGTATAACCACATCCTAGCTTTGCCTTTGTGCAAAGCTAGGATGTGGTTATACACGGATCTTGAGGATTCACTTGTCATGAAAGGAGTTAAAAGAGGTATCAGCATACTCGCTCTGCCTATTTACACAATAAATGGGTCACTCTTGAATGGCTCACATTAAATATAGCTGCCAGAATTTGTAGTCTCAGATATTCCTTTAATAGACACTCAGCTCTCATTTGAAATTAGCAGAGTATACACAAAAAGAAGCACATAGACGATTTAATAATTTCTATCTAAATATCTTCAGCATTTTTATTATATTTTCAAGACAGTGTTCACAGGATGATTAACGAGGCCCCGTACACTTCATAATGTTTTGTCAAAATCGTTGTGATTCATGTCCTTTAGAATGTTTACACTCAGAAAATAGACTGTTTCTCCTTCCATGACAAGAAGATATCCTTCACAATTTTTCAAATTGGCTTAATCACATCGCACCTAATTCTAATTCTAATTTGATCAGAATTTATGTCATCTATCCATTGCTTTTTATCAAAAATAAAACACTCAAAATATGTTACTAAATTTAAATTCTTGAAGAAAGGAGAAGAGACGAAAGAAGTATATTTTTATGTGATGCAAATTTAAGCCACAGCACCACAAAAAAGCAAAGAACCACGTTCATATCAATTAAATGTTAAATTCTAAGAACAAAATATGTACAGATGTGTTTATGAGATAATTTAACTAGATACTTAGGCACATGGGTCTTTCTACATATACTGCTAAAAACAAAAATCAAGAGACTCAGTTGGATCAAAATGTAAAACTTCTGCATATAAGAGTTTCTCTTAAAGCAAATAATAAAATCAAATAATCTATCATGAGACCTGAACCTGTTAGCTAACAAGAAAATGAACTGTCAAAAGAACAATTTAAATAATCCTCCTTTTAACATTGTTTGAGTTTATTTTGCACAAGGAATGTTTGCATTTTTACAAGTCAAGATAAAACAGGAAGAAGACCTACTTCTACTGCATATCCAAGGTATCTCACTGTGTCTTACACTTTCAAGAGGAATTTAAATGTGGGTCTAAAATTTCTTTAATTAATTAATTATATATTACAGGGTCTTGCTATGCAGCTTGGACTCCTAGTGATCCTCCTGTCACAGTCTTCTCACTTCTGGGATTACAGGTGTGAGCCACCATGCCTGGTTTCATGGCCAGCAAGATACACCCAGAGTTCTAGGACTGGGGGAGCATGCAACACTAGCGATCGAACCCAGGTCTTTAGGCTTGCCAGGCAGGCACTTAGGCCACAGAGCCTACCTCCCCAGCCCTAATGATGTGTTCGATAATAAGATTTCTGTTTGTATGCCATAATTTTCTGCACTACCTTGCATCTAATCAACCTCATCTGTCATTACAGCTGCAGTTGCAGTGCAGACCTAAGTGATCTCTAATTGATATTATATTCATGGAATTTGACACATTGTCAGGGATCAGTAGAATGCTTGCTTGAATCCTCATTGTCATGGAGAACCTTCCTTTCTCATTCACATGGGAAGGGACACGAGTGAACATTAAGTATCACAACTCGCGCTAGGATAACTATAGCAAGTTTAGCCCCATACACTGTCTGGGACCTTTGCTCTTTTGACTTTCTGCAGGGTGTCTTGCTACTCATCAAGATTACTATGTGATATCACATGACAACCTGTTGAATTTTCTTCGTCACATTTTAAATGCCCACATATTAAAATAATCCCTTTGGCATTGTCAGGTATTTTGAAATAGCGTAACTCATTCTAACTGACCACCCTGAAACACATATTTTATTTTGCCTTTAAGATGGGCTAGTACTAAATAGAAATGAAACACTAAGTCTTATACTAGCTATGAGAGCCTACGTCTACACAGGATCACCAAGCCAGGCACTCTGACATGAGAATAAAATTTACAGGAAATATGGGTAAGCAGGCAGGCTGTCTAGCAGACTGACATAGCAGCAAACAAGGCAAAACACAGGGCTTTTAAGGTGTCTTGTGGGGAGAATGTTTGCAGGCTGGAACAGCTAAGGTAGGGCTAATCTTGGTAGGGTCACCTGGTCTGCTGGGGAGAATTCTGATATTCTAGGTAGGGAAGGATCTGTGTTTTTTTGTCCCATCAAAGTCAGGTGGAGTTATTCTGCGGTTTTGGTCCCAACTTGAGGCCAAGGGAAGTGAGGTATGAAGTGAGGCTGAGGGTCCTCACTTATCAGTAGCTAATGAAGATAACTGTTGCATCACTGGTGGAGTCTCACATGAGTATTATTCACATTTATAAAGTAGAACACATTTTCCCAGCAACGTTTACTGCTGACTTAAAACTTTAACCTCAAATTAATAAACTTTCAAAGTTTAACCACAAATCTCAGTAGAAAACACATTTTACACCTATGAGAATATGCACATAGAAACTTTTCTTCCAACACTTCTTAGCCTTTCTGTCTTAAAACTAACAGCAGAAAGCAAGGCTGGACTGTGAAATGGAACTCAGAAGTCTAGGCAAAGACTTCTTTTCTAGGTATTGAAGCCAAGCTTGTCAGCAGGTGCTCTCCTCCTGTGATCCAGGATTCTGGGGCTGTGAGAAGCTCAGATCCTTCACACATGATGCCTTCATCTCCAGAGATAAGCATGCCTATGTTTTGGGAAAATTAATTAACCTTTCTATGAACCACTTTAATTGTATAATTCTTCTGGGGCAACTTGTCTGAGGTTAAATGTAGAAGGGGACCTTCTATGGCACAGTATTTAAGTTTCCTTTTTTTCTCATGGAGATAAGAGGTAATAAGTCATCTGGAGTGAGTGCCACTTTACTGTTTTTCTGAAATGTGTCACACCTATATTTAGGCCCATATTGTAGGGCTAGGAGCTAGCTCACCAGTCCAAGCACCTCTGCTGTGCGCCACTCTGCTTTGCAGCCAGCTGATTATGGACTGAAGCCTCCACAGACTGTGAGGGAAATGAACCTAGCCTGTCTTAATTTTGAGTGTCAAGTAATTTGTTCCAGCAATGAGAGACAAATAACTGCGACAGCTCGCCTCAGTGCTCTGTGCGGCCCGCCTTGTTCTAGCCCTGCACTGCGCTCCATCCCTAGCTTCAGCCACTACCCAGAAAATAGCTTCTGGACTGGGAACATCAAGGTTTGGTGTCATAACCCTAACAGTCCTCTGGTCCAGTTATTCTTAAAATGTTCTCTAAAAGATAATTTAATCTGTAGATTAAGGAAGTGTGCCTGTAATGTCCTCTTTCTCTCTTCTCACTGGAATGGAGCCTTCATGGATTTTGGGGAAAGGCTCAAATAGTGAGGAGCTCAATGGACCTGCAGGGCTGATTCTCTCAGTGTGGTGGTCTTAGGATGAGAAATCCCAAGCTTTTCTGCCCATGAGAGTTGGTTTCTCTCATTTTGCATCAGAATAAAGAAAATAATGTCAAAACTCTTCATAAGCAATGGCCGTGACTCATCCACATGGCTGACACAGACAAAGGATCTACAAACTGTGGTACATGGTCTCAGGATAAATCCTGAGGGGATTTGACTGACCTTAATTAGATACGAAAGCTATAATTCTTGTTACATAGGTCTTGCTTTATTTTGGTCTTAACCATTAGGCAGAAAAGTATTAAACTGAGGTACAAGAAGTAAAACCATATTTTTATGCTGAGCTGTGAAGGACTCAAGTCAACAACTTCTGACATTGCCAGATATATGGAAAACCCAATACTATTAGGGACTACTGAACTATTTGGGAATATTTTACTGAACTCACACACCTATAATATTTAATTGACAAAAACTAAACAAAAAAGGCATACAAATGAATGCCCATTTTGTATCTGTATATTCAAAATACTTAAGATAGTTATACAGGTACATTCTCTTAATTAAATGAATGGAGGGATGTATTCTAATCATGTTTGAAAATAGAATATCATGTCTGCATCTTGTACAAGAATTAACCACTACAAAAACAATGTACAATGTATTAATTATTGAAACTGTCCTACTAATTTGATGTGAAACTGTCTCATTGCTATTTGTTTCTCCATAAAATTATGGGGAAAAAAAACGCTTCAGACCATTTCCATTCACTTTACCAGAGATCTTGATCTTTCAGTGTACCTTTACCTGAGAATACCTCCCAGAATTAGAATAAATATTTTCTTCTTAAAGTAATTTGAATTGGCCTATTCCCACCATGGGCTACAGTAAGACTATAAGGTTGATCTGAGAGTGACAAAATTCTCCATATGGAAAAACAAAAAACCAAAGAGCCAAGAGAAGAATTACGGCAACTTGAAGCTACCAGCGCTTTAGATTAGTTTATAGATCACTCAGATATGTGTGCTGAGCTAAAGGAGTCTTGAAAAAGAAGAGAAGAAGGGAGGGAGAAGAAAGAGAAAAGGAAGTGATGGGGGAGGGAAAGAGAAAAAATAACGTAGGGAAAAAACGACTGTCAGAGGCTCTTTTTACAAAAAATGACTGTCAGGGCTTCTTCCTCTTCTGGTTTCAATAGATACAGTTGGTCTTTCTGTGTCATGTAGTCCTTCATTTCCTAATCTTTTAAATTAAGGTGACCTCAGTCTTGCAAGTGGTAAAAATGGAAATTATTGAATAAACATTAGAGCCACAGATGAGAATTGCTCTTTTAAAGTCAAACATTGTTCTGCTTTAAGTGCCTTTTCTAAAGTGCATGCATTTCAATTCCCTCTTTGCCCTTTATTCTATCTTAATACTATTGAGTGGAAATGATATTCTCTGCAGTATGTTCTTTGTGAAAGAAGTTACATAGCATACACTCACTGGAGGATAGAAAATTCTTCCTAAAATCCTTTATCCAGAAAGGAGCTGTATTTTGCATTTTGTAACTTGGTATTTGTTTTGAACTATAGGATATTGTATATGCTAAATATTTTCTACTACCACTATAGGACTATTTATGATTATGATTATGGTTATATTATTATTATTACTGTTGTTTTATTTTATATTTTTAAGGATTGGGCTTAATTGACTCTGACATTGTTTATGCACTCTTCTCAAATACTTTTCCCTTCTGTATATTACCAAAACTTTGTTGCTAGATTATTCAGCGCTATTCTGTTCCTTTCATTTTGCACTCCTAATAGCATTGCACACCTTCATCTTGATGTCTAATGACACCTCACGTTTGCCTGCCCTCCAAACTCTCTCCACTATTCTTTCCCATTCTTTCCTTTGCCAATCCCATCATCCCCTGTCCAGCTAAAAGTTTCCCCCCCACTGCCACATCTTCAAGCTTCTTTCTGTTAGTCTCTTTTATCACCCACATTGAACATCCAATCATGGCTTCACTATTAAATCAATTCCTGGCTTTGATTGATCTTACAATTTCTCTGTTGCTATGGACTGAGGTCCAGTCACCACCTCCCCACACCTCGGCTAACTCACCAGCTCTTTCATTAGTGTCAAGAAGATTGTTTCTGCACTGGTGAAGTGTATTCTCCATGCAGAAGCAAAAATGATCTTTTAAAAAATAAATGTTTCACTTCATCCTTTGTTTTCCCCTTCCGTCTCCCAGTTGTTCCTTCCCTTTGAACAGTTTCTTTCCCTTTCACGGTATCCATTGTTCCTTTCAGATCCTATTTCCTCCATCAGATTCTTACACTAGGGAGACAATCTAGTCTTAACACATGTGGGGCTCATTTATTTCACTTATGAGTTTGGCCTCTAGCTGCATCCATTTGCTGTAAAAGCATCAGGAATTTAATGCTTAAATTTTTCTGTCTCCTTTTTAATTTTTTTTTTTTTTTTTTGTAATTTTTTAACCAACTTTACAGACTTATGTCTGGCAATCTGAACAACAAATCTGAAGACATCAGTGTGCTTTGTAATAACCATGGTTGAATTCTTATCATTTTGTTTAGTGAAATTCTGTACCCTTTCTACATTTTCAAAAAATTGTTTTTGTATTCTTTTTAAAAAACCAAAATGAGAAATTGTCATTCTACTTATAAAATTTCTACAGTAGGTTGTCATCACACTTAGAATAAAATCTAAGTTCTTATCAAGGCTCACGTCCTACAACATTTTGATCTCTGTGTCCTCCCCTCTACGTCCTACTCTTGTTTCTACTAAGCTGGTTGTAGTGAAACAGAATTTTGCTGAATATCATGGGCTTGTGCCAGCCTCAGCAGTGCTACTTCTTGAAGTCTCACAGATTTTCATGAACTTCTTCTCCTGTTTTGATTTGTATTTATTGTTCTAGCTCTGGGAAGGGCAAGGCTCAGTGTCATAACCTTAGGGATTCTCAGGTCTAATTACTTTCAAACTGTTCCCTAAGAGACAATTTAATCAGTACATCAAGAAAGTATGTCTATAATTGTCGCTTTCTCTCTTTATTTGGAGGGTAATTGTTTCCCTCATGCAATACATAGCAATGTGTGGAGATAAATTAGAAAAGTAGTAGGTAGGGGGATTTTGCAGTGCTAAGAAAAGTTTTCCACAACAGGGAATCCTACAGCTCAAAATATTAGTGGTGACATTGCTGAACATTTCTAGATACCTCATAGATTTTTTTTTGTTGGTGGTACCAGGGATTGAACTCAGGACCTTGCGCTTGCCAGGCAAGCACTTATTCCACTAAGCTATCTCCTTGCCCCCGAGATACCTTATATGCATCTTCCCCTTCCTAAGTACCATGCTTGCTCTAAAATTTCAGTTTTATTTCATGAATTATGAACATCATGGTTTATATCTGGATATGCCCCAGAATACATTCAATGAGGGGGCTGTTGGAAAGTGCGCTGACTTTGGATTTATATCTGACTTGCTCTCGGAAAGTGGAGCCTCCTTGGAAGACGCACAGCACTGTGGTTTTATCTCCCTTCCAGCTCCTTCCTTGAAACTCTGCCTTCTGTCTGCCATTCCAGGGCCAGTGCGCCTTCATCCCCCCCTCGTGCCACACCTTCCTGCCAAGCCAGCCTACTACAAACCGAAACCTGCACAAGCTATGACCTAATGATACCTTTTTTTCAAGTTGTGTCAGGTGTGGGTGTCCACTGTTTTTCACAACATGAAGTGAAATTAATAGGGAAAGAGCTTGGGTTTGTTTTTCTATATTTATGCATTAATGTTGCTTCCAAACTAGGAAGGCTCAACTTTGCCATCACTAACAGGAGTCCCTGCTGTGGAGTGCTTTTATTTGCACAGCAGAATCCCTCTACCTACTGTTTTTCTAGTTTATCCTCACAAATTGTTATGTATTGCATGAGGTATATAATTACCTTCTAAATGAGAAGCAGTGGCCCACACCCTGATATCACTAGCTACATAGGAAATGTTCCCTATCTGTCCCTCTACTTCTTTCTCTCTATAATATGCGTGTGTATAATATCATTATATAATATATATCATTATATTATATATGATAATATATATATATATATATATATATATATATATATATATAAAAGAACATTTAGTGATACAGGAAAATATTGATTTCAGCTTTTAAAAAAAGGAATGGAAGTCCTTATAAATTCTGATTATGCAGCCATAAAGGATGAACTTGAGGCTTTTATAGGTAAATGGATGCAACTAGAGACCATACTCAGAAGTTAAGTAAACCAGAGTCACGTGTGTAAACATCATATTGCCTCCCTGATATGAGGAACTGAAAGACTAAATGAGATCCAAAACGTACAATAGATATTGTGAAATGGGAAGAAACTGTTAAAGGGAAAAAGGAACTAGGATGGGGGAAAGGAAAAGGAAAGAAACAAAATACAAGCGAGTTAGGCTGCGAGTTTCTCTTAGCTCACTGAAAAGAAAAGTTTGTGCTAATATCACTTGGATCATATTTTATACCTGTATCTTAGACTCTGATGAACTCCTTTAGTAAAAGGTGAAAGATATATATGATCTGAAGTGAAACCAGAGTATGATTAACTCTTTTAGAGGTAACAGTACTCAATGTATTAACCATTGTTATTCCCCTGTTATTTTGTTATTATGCTTCCATATATTTTTAAGTAGAGAAAAGCAAAGCAATGAGAAGGAGACAAGAGGGTGGATCTCCTGCAGATGGGAAGGGGTGAGGTGGGAGGTGAGGAGGCAGGTAGATACACCAGGTACAAGGTCCTAGGAACCTTGGTGAACAAGGACATAATATGTGGCAAACATGAACTCAGATTAATAATATTAACAAAAATTAGAAGGGGTGAAGAGGAGACAGGGAGATGAAGGGAAGGTGGTCAAAAATGAAACACGCTATATTTCATACATGTACCCACTTCCCAAGAATAGTGTAAGATGCATGCACTGAAAATGTGTACAAACAAAATAAAGACAACAGGCAGTTATTTCAATATATATAGCTATTTTTAATTTTGCCATTTTTTTACATCAGGAACCATTTAGGGTACCATCAGCAAAGTTGCATGGTTACACACCAAAATTGTTACAGAATTTTCTCTTATATGTCCTTAAAAAGCTGCAAACAAAGTAAATTTAAGAGAGTCAATCAGCACTTATTCAGACAGCACTCAGAACCAGCAGAAGTTCAGAGAACCCTACCCAGAACAGACAGCAAAGTTTCTAAAGTGAAACGGAGATGCGAAGAACAGACATCATTTCCAAGACTAAAGCTAAGCTAAGTACTTGATTTCATTGATTTGCTGAGCTCATGTGTAAATGCCTGAAATGCAGACAGTGAAGTACACTTAAATTAGACTTAAGATTTTATTACTGCTGCTATTTGTTTGCTGTTGCAGGAGTGGGGCTGAAAGCCAGGGCTTTTGAACTGAGCTGCCCTTTCAGACCATTTTATCTAACCTAATCTAATCTAATCTTATCTTATCTTATTTTTCAGACAGGATCTGTTAAGTCACTAAGTAGCACAAGTTTGGCTCCAATCAGCAAACTTCTACTTCTGTAAGTACTGTGGCTGTGTGCTCCTTGCCCAGCTAGATTTAAGTTTGTTTATGGGCTCAGGTTTCGGTTTGCTGCATAGAAAATCAAATTAAAGACATAGTTTTAGGTCATGACTTACTATTTGTTTAATTTAATAATACAGACAGGATATAGGGAATTAAATAAAAAAGAAGATAGTGGAACAATGATTCTTAAAATTTGTGATGTGTGGCTGTACAACTAGCATTGTATTGTCTCCCTAATGTAAAAACCTGAAAGAGCAAATAGGACCTGAAAGGTATAATACTGAGAAAGGGAATGAACAACCAGGATGAAGGAAAGGAGAAAGAAAGAAAGAAAGAAAGAAAGAAAGAAAGAAAGAAAGAAAGAAAGAAAGAAAGAAAGAAAGAAAGAAAGAAAGAAAGAAAGAAAGAAGGAAAGAAAAGAATAGAAAAGATAGGTAGGTAGTGTGGTAGCTCAAAAATCGAATGACAATGAGGCAAGTCCAAAAAGAAAAAAGAAGTGCTTTATTTTAGCTGGTACCCAGTGGCAGTCACCCTAGTTGGAGAACAAAGGGGCACGCCTCGAGTTACAGGGCGAAGGACATTTAAGCTTGAAGACCACAAGCTGATGTAGAGGAGGTAAAACAATACAGTTTCCATTTTGTCCTTTTAAGGTAAGGTAAAGCGAGTTTCTCTGAATTCAGTTTGAATGCACATCATTAGAACAGGGGTTTTTACAACAAGCACTAACAAGGGGGTGTTACCACAGGCACTGATGGGAGGGTTACAACAGGCACGAAGGAGGGGGTTACAATAGGCACTAAGGGGGGGTTACCACAGGCACTAAGAGGAGGGGTTTACAACAGGCATTTCTAGATAAAAAACATTTCATGATTTTTGCAGAAAACAGGGACAGGGGTCAATTCATGGACAGTGTAAGGGGGAAAGGGGAGCAGCACATACAGAACAGCAAGACGGCATATCTTGAAATGGAGTTTACATAAATTTTACAAAATGAATTTGGTTGAGCCAAGTTACAACAGGTAGGTAGGTAGGTAGATAGCTTGGATAATTGCACTGATAATTCCTCCTGGTCTATTGAAAGAAGTCAATGCTTAAAATTTTTTCTCTCTTTTTTCATTTTTATAGCTTTCTGACCAAACTTAAAAGTTTATTTCATAATCTGAACAACTAATTTGAAGACAACAATATGAAGCATAGCAAGCATTTTTGAATTTCTATTATTTTTTTTAGTGAAATTCTGTGTTGTTTCTTTCCTTTCTTTCTCTCTTTTTGTATTCTTTGTGAAAAAAAGTAATAAAACCAGTGGGGGAGAAACAGTGAAGATGAAGAAGAATAAGGAGGAGGAGGAGGACGAGGAGGATGACGAGGATGAGGAGGAGGAGGACAAGGAGGAGGAAGAAGAAGAAGAAAAAGAAGAAAGAAAGAAAGAAAGAAAGAAAGAAAGAAAGAAAGAAAGAAAGAGAGAGAGAGAGAGAGAGAGAGAGAGAGAGAGAGAGAGAAAGAGAGAAAGAGAGAAAGAGAGAAAGAGAAAGAGAAAGAGAAAGAGAAAGAGAAAGAGAAAGAGAAAGAGAAAGAGAAAGAGAAAGAGAAAGAGAAAGAGAAAGAGAAAGAGAGAAAGAAAAGGATCCAAATAATGAGCTGTTCCTGGAAGCAGAGCCTCAGGCTGTGGTTGACAAGTGGCAACGTCCTGTGTCCTCAATGTGATGACACTATAATGAAGCACACAGGGAATGGCATTATCCCTTGCCCATCCTGTCTCTCTGATCAACCGTAAAACAAGTGAGGCTTTGCTCACTGGAGAAAGGTGAGCAGGAGACCTGGGGAGCCCCGACTCTTGCCACGGGCACCATAGACGTTTTTGCTGGAGCCACCTCCAGCCTTCCTAGGACTGGGCTCAGCTGGGCCACCACACATAAGGGGTAAGCATTACCTCACAGAAAGAGCCTGAGTTCCTGCGGTGCCCTGGCCACCATGGTCTCCTGCCACACAAACCATTTTAGATCCTGAAGCCTGAGGCTCTGTCTCACCTGATCTGGGCCTGCAACAAGCCAACATCCCCTCCCAACCTCCTACAGTACCAGGGAAGCAGCTGGCACCTGCCTGAGAAGTGAGGCCCACTCAGACCCCCAGAAGGATCTGCATCTCTGCACATCTGCTTTGTCCCAGAGAACCAGCACTGTAGACCTGACTACAAAAGGCTAAGTGTTGTTATGTACCCATCTGCAGCCATAGAGCACAGCCAAACAACCCAGAGTGGCTCTGTACCGAGAAACACACAAGCCATCAGTCCCGTCCATCCACTACAACAACAGGAAGCAGCCAGGGGGCCTGCCCCTAGCCGCTCACCCCGCGAAGCTCTGAGACACACACACAGGAAGGCCCTGCCTCACCAACATCAATCCCAGAAAGCAACATATTCCAAGACAATCAGTCTCCAGAAGCTACTGGAGGCCACCCGTGTAGCCACCAACACTGGCAGGCAGCTGTTGGTGCCCTAAACCTCTGTTTTGGCTGCAAGCACAGAAAGCGCCCCGCCCCAACGCTGGCTGCGCTAGACTGAAGTGGCCTTTCCACCACTGCACTCGGGAAAACAAGACACAGCACACTGCACGGCTAGATCTGCCACACCTGGCCCTCATGCTGCACAAGTGCTCTATGCTCAAGGCGCTGGCCTCATACCTCTTCTAAGAAGGCTACACTGCTACTAGCAATGTGGTCTTGTAGTCCCTGCGGCTTGTGCCATGAGACACTGCAAACATCATGAACCTTGACTATAGCTGAAGAAACAACTTGGATACCGGCTCAAATGAGCACAAGAAAGCAAAATCCAGCACAGCCTACCCAGCTGAAACCCCAGGATGAATCACCAGAAGAGAATCACTAACTAGGTTTTCCTTGTTTTTTCTTTTTTTTTTGGTGGAACCAAGGATTGAACTCAGGCTCTTGCACTTGCCAGGGAAGTGCTTATTCCACTGAGCCATCTCCCCAGCCTTGAGTATCAAGAATCACTAACTGGGAAACATATGCCGCAAAGCTGACAGATGCACCTGAGCCACTGTCTATACAAACAGCACAGCTAAACAAGCAGGGAAACAATGAGTTAGCATACTGCCTCCAAAGGAAAATGCTCTAGCAACAGTGTGCACAAAGGGAAATTGACAAATTACTCGGAAAATTCAAAATAATGAGTTCAATGATACACAATGAAATGTCAGCGCAACCATGTGGACAATTCAATGAAATTAGGAAGTCAGTTTATGATATAAATGAGAAATTCAAGAGATAGATCATACAAAAATCTTGGAGCTAGGGAGCCAGGGAGATAATCAGTAGAATAAGTGCTTGCCTGGCAAGTATAGAGTCCTGAATTCAATCTCCAGGACCACAAAAAAGAAAAAGAAATGCTGGAGTGAAAGATTCAAATAAATCAAAGTACATGCAAGAGGCTCAACAGCAGAAGAAATCAAGCAGAAAAAAAAAAAAGTACTGAGGTTGAAGATAGGTCATTTGAAATAGCCCAATCAGAACAATAAATATAATGAGAAACTTCAAAATAATTATGCAACATTTTCAACAACTTTTGCATTGTAGGTATTCTAGAAAGAAGGAAAGGATATAGAAAATCAAACTTTTTTCTCCATCTCTTATAGATAGGATTTACTTACTGTGAAATATATCTCCATGATATAATGAAAAAGAAAGTACCAGGTAGAACCAGGGAGTGGGAACATGTGAAGAACAGAGAGAGGAGGGTAAAAGGCACAAGTGCGCAACTGGATAGAAAGAATAATTTTCAGTATTTTACAGCACAGTTGGACAACACAGGTTGACAGCAACAAATTTAATTAATTTCATGTTTAAAGAATTGCCATGAGAGAGGATTTTCTTCTTTCTTCTTTTTTTTTTTTCTTTTGATGGAACCGGGGGTTGAACTCAGGCCCTTGCACGGGCCAGGGTAGCACTAATTCCTCTGAGCCATCTCCTCGATCCCGAGAGGATTTTAAATAGTTTATAGTTTATTTCCCTCCTACCGTGTTGCTAAAAAAAAATCACAATCTTAATTTCTAATGTTAGATATCAATTAATTGGCTTACATTATCAGCCTTCTCTCTAATGTAAATGTCAGGCCATTCTAAAATAATCAACTTAGAAATTTAATATTAGTCATTTGCAAAGGGAAACATAAGCTACAGAAGAAAAAATATTTTCCCTATTGAAAATTAAGGGTAGAAATTACTTTTGACTTTGTTATCTATTCATTTACTTTCTGAATATTTGACATTGTAAATTCATTCTTTTGCCTCTTTGAAGTGTTATCTTTTTAAAAACTAAGTAAGCTTTCTCTCTCAGAACACAAAGACTGTGTCTTTTAAGTTATAATTAAAGATAGTATCCCTTTCTATAAGGTGGTAAAGTATAACTCCTTCAGGCCCTTGCTCAAAAACTACCCCATCACAAAAAGACAAGTTTCTTTATCCTTTGGATAAATCCAGAAACTGGGGATGGGGACTTTATTAACCCTGAAAACAGAGAGAGAATCAGAGGCTGGGAGATGGACAGACCCTCTGTCCTGAGACAGGAAGATGAGATGACTAATATAGTTGCCCAGCTTGGCTAGAAGATAAATTTAGTGCAAACCATGTTACAAAAAGAGTGTCTAGTCCTTGTACTTGAAGACTACCTATTATCTGTCTTGAGAGTATCATAGATATGTACAGATGCACCTGTACCTATAGCTATAGATGTCAGGTTTTATCAGCAGTGAAGGTGTCAGTAGTGGTAGCTGCACAGCAGAGAAGCAGAAACTGGGGGTTAAGAGGTGGGGTCTTTATTAACCCTGAAAACACAGAGAGGATCAGAGGCTGGGACATGGGCAGATCCTCTGACTTGAGACAGGAGGATGAGACTTTATGGACTTTGGTTAGAGGTGGAGTTTGAGGGGCAGGTTCAGGAACACACAAGGAGCTGATTGTGGGTGGGAAAGGTAAGAAGAAGCTGTATCCATGACTGGCATGGAGAAGAAGGAGGGCGTGGCCACTGGAAAGGTAAGCTGCTGTTTTGGGGATTCAGCCATGTTGGATCAGGGCCATGATAATTTAGCAATTTGTACTTGGGCCAAAAACCTATCAACAGATACAGCTATAAATATGGATTTAGATATAGATTTAGCGGGCTGTATCTGCTTGGCTGCACAAAAGGGCAAGGTTTCTTTTTGTCTTAGTTCATTGGACATTGTATATGATGTGTATCAGATTATTAATATTCATACAATGATAAAATTTTCTTCATATTTTCACCCTTGTAGAAAGGCTTTCTGGCTTGGGAACTTTTTAAAAATTATTATTTCACCCAACGCTTCAGTCTTTATTAAGGAAAATAATACTTGTAATCATTTTAGAAAATAATTACATAGAACTGGGGAGATAGCTCAGTGGAATAAGTGCTTCCCTGGCAAGCACAAGGGCCTGAGTTCAATCCCCAATTCAGCCAAAAAACAAAAAAAAAAGTTACTTAAATAAGATAGTATAAGATATTGAATGCACGTGTGGTGATGAAATATAAATGAATATACATCTACTCAGATAAAGGAATTCTGCTGAAAAACATAACACTTCAGTTTTAGTTTTGATTGTGTCATCTAAAAGTAGGAAGACTGCATTTTTAGTAGTTGATGTAAAAATATAAAGGAATTTCAAAAAATTCCATAAAAGACAATAGAAAACATGTAAATGTTGCCTACATTAGACTGATAGTGTTGTAGGCAACTGAGCTACATAGAAATATTATAGGCAGTCAGACAGGGGTAGGCCCTCAAAGAGACAGCATGAAGACAAGATGGACTTGCAACTTTGGGAAAGACAGACATACCTGCTGTGGGCCGAAGTCAAGACAAAGGAGTAAAGAAATGCAGCCACATAATACCTCCCTAAATATAGATAACCAGGAGTGATGTTCTAAATGAGTCTCTCACCTTAAGGACTCCTGAAAGTCACGAACCCAGCCCCCCACTGGAAGAGCCCCTGTTCTGTATACCTGCCAGCTTGCTGTGTGACTCACTTTCCCATTTGGTCCTGGATTTAATCAATCTTATTGAGCGATTGTGCTTGTAACCTTGTTAGTTGACCATAGTTTTGTCCCACCTCATGCCAGTTCCCATGTTCTCCACTTTAGACCCACCTCACCACATAGTTTAACTCTATAAAAATCTCTGGAAGACACAGCTTCTGGGGCAACTGGCTCAGGTTCTGCTTCTGTCTCTCCCTCAGACAGCAGCTTTCTTTTCCTCGATAAATATTTTGTGCTCTTAACCTCCATCAGTCCTAAAATTCATTCTTTGGTTTTAGAGAACATGAACTCAGACCATGTGTCTTTCAGATTAGGAGTTTCATTCCTCTATATCAGTAGGAACTAATAAATGTAAATAATATTACTTAATGCTGTCAAAAGGAATGTTATATTACACTGTGAAATGTATATGTCTATATATAATGATACACTTTAATTTTACATCTGTATAGTACCTGCCAAATTGAAGATGTTTATCATGCTTTTTGAATGTTTTAAAATGTTTATGTACTATGCTCAGTTGTCCTGGTCAGAAAAATAAAAGTGTAAAAATTTACAACATTGACTCCTACAATCAAAGATTAAATCCACATATTACCTGCATATATGTATCTAGTCAGAACTGCAAAAAGAAAGGTTTGTTTGTGAGAGACCAAGGAGTAGCTCACAGAGGAAGGATCTAGGAGTTAGCAAAGCAGAGAAATATACTCGCCCTGTATGGTTGAGAAGTTCTGGAGTAAACATAAATATATTATTTCTTTTGTTTATTTGAATGAAGGCATTTCAAATTAACCATCAATTTTTTGTGTGTACCCTACAGCCCCACTGTAACCACCTGTCCACGGTATTGCAAAAAAGAAAGAACCCAGCGTGTAGCGGGAGTGCCGTTACTCTGTGGGGTCCTTTCCCAAGACTCTGGGACCTGCAAAATTCTCTGCAGCAGGCACTGGGAGAGGGCAGACTCCCCCACGTCTTTCATTCACCAGAGTAGGTTGCGCCCTCTTCAGGGAGGGAGGGCAATACATTGAGAAATCAATGAGGTAGAATTACAGTAGAAAAAAGGGAAAAAAGTAACTTAGCATGAGTTTACAAAAATTGGAGAACTATATTCTACAAAATCAGAGCTCCTTAAAGCCCTCTTTAGGAAATCGATATTAATATCTAGGTAATGCTATACTAAAAGGAGCTCCTAAACTATTTGAAAAAAGCTTATATCTTTCAATTGGCAGCTTTGAGTTTAAGTCTTTGTCCATTGACTAAATGTATTGATTGCATTTCCATTGTCCATGAGGGGCTTTTACTTTTTCTAAGAGCACTACTATAATGTGAATCACAAAGAACCCCGCGGTTTACATAGTTGGGAAGTTGCTATCTTACTACCTCAGGACTCAAAGCAAGACGGAAATAACAGTAAAAGGAAAAAGAGGCTACTGAGTTCTTTGTGCTGAGCTCCGTTCTTCTTTTAAGTGTTCATAATTGAAGGAACGGCCAATTTCAAGATGGAATCATTCTTTCCAGTTCTTCTCTGTTGTATTTTTAAGATATTCAATGTAGAGATAATGAACATCTTTTTTAAAAATCTTATTTCCCCACTGGAACTTTAACTTTCCCTGAAAGAGAAAGTTGAGTTGCTTTCATGGCTTGCTTTAAAACAGTGATTAAATGGAATAACTGTTTTAGGGGGTACACAAAACTTCAGCAAATTTGTCAGAGGTATTTAGGCATTTATGTAATAAACCTTTTATATATCCTCCAGGTGCATTGTTTGTTGTTTAGAAGTTGCGATTGATTTGAAACTTAAACTTAATGAAATTGAAAGCATTTTGTCTATGAAGGATCAGAAAGTAAATATTTCAAGTTCTGGTGGTCTTCAGTTCTAAATGTTATAGTGACTCCACTCTGTCATTGGAGTATAAAATGGGATCGAAATAAAGGAAGCAGGAATTAGGAAGAACATTTTCAAATAGGCAGCAGAGCAAGAAATGGGGTGAGGGAGGGAAAAAGAGGATGTAAAGAAAAAAGAATTGGGAAAAAATGGAAATAGAGCTTTTGAAAAAAAGTAGGGGAGGAAGGTTTGGAAGGTGACAAGCTGAAGGAAAACAGAACAAAAAGTAGAATTAAAGTGCATTATACACATCCCAATTCCTCAAAGCAAACGTGGGTTATTATGTAGTGTAGCATGTGTTGGGTTTTTTGTTTTCTTGTTATTGTTGTTGTTTTAAGTTGTAGATAGCATAGAAAGAAGCCAGTGTGATTGTTTGCCAATCAAATTTTATTTACAGAAGTAGACAACTTGTTGGACTTGGTCAGTGGTCAAGAGACAAACCAACCCTGATAAAAAGGGTATGTGAAAGCACTCTATCTGATTATAAAATGTTTGAAATAATTTAAAATTATAAAAAATGTAAAGGGAAACATATCAATAATCTTTTTATCTATAGTGATTATTTAACTCACATTCATAGATTTTTTAAATCTCTATACAAATATAAAACAAAGACAGAAATATATTAACTATAAAAATTTCTGAATTCAATTTTATATCATTATTTATTTTTTTATTTTTTGTCTTTTTGAGACAGGGTCTCACTATGCAGTTCAGGCTGGCCTTAAGCTCACTTTGTAGCTCTGGCGAGTCTCAAACTCACAACAATCCTCCTACCTCAGCCTCCTGAGTGCTGGGATTACAGGCCTGCACCACCACGCCCGGCTCTCATTATTTATTTTTATACCAATACATTTATTTCAAAAACCTTTATTTTAGTTACCACAATGTTAAAATTTAGCAACTACCAACTAATTTTTGTAATTCTCTCCCTTTTTTAATTTTGTTCGGTTATCCAAAGTCTAGTTTACAGCAAATTTAACATGATTTACACTGAATTTCACAACTTTCATATTTGTTGTAGTTTTTAAATAGGTATGGTTTTAGAAGTGAAAACACAGGGCCAGCAGTATAGCTCAGCAGACTAAGCGCTTGCTTAGGTAAGCGCAGGGGCCACGGTTCGATCCCTAGCTCTGCATGCCATGCAGGCCCCACCCTCAGGCACGCTGAGCCGCCAATGGACTCTGGGCATGCTGGTGCATGCCTGTAATCCCAGCATGAGGGAGGAGAAATCAGGAGAATCACTATGAGTCTGAGTTGTGTAGTGAGACCCTGCACACACAAAAAAAGAAGTAAAAACACTAGCATACAATTTATGATAGCATATAAAGTTTTTTCTTTTAAATCTGAATAGTGTTTATCAGAATAGCAAAATAGCAAATAGTATTTATCAGAATGTATAAGCTTTTTAAAAATCTTGATCCAGAATTACACATTTCAGGGAAGATGACATTCTGTTTCATGCATCCTCATTAACAGATTTCATTATTGTATAAAAGAACTTTCTTTGTTTAAATTTTCAAAATTAAATTATAGCCCAATATGTAAGAAAAAGAGAGAATACTGAAATTATTTTTAATTTCTAGAAAGAGTTAAATTATGTATATATAAATATATATAAATGTGTATATGTGTATATATATGCCAGGCTTCTGTGACATGCATATGATGTTTCTACTTTTTACGTGTTTGTTGAAACAGAGTCTCCTTGTGCAGTTTTTGCTGGCTCTGAACCCCGTACGTAGCCCAGGCTGGCCTAGAACTTGCAGCAATCCTCCTGCCTCAGCTTTGTAAGTGCTAGGATTACAGGTGTGTGCCATGTTTTAATTTCATCGGAAGCACAAGAATACTTTTTCTTCTAATGATAAAGTTCCATCTACAAACCTGTAGCTGTAAGCATAACTATACCTCTGTGTATTCAATTATACAAAGTGCAGAAAGAGTTTTGGAAAATTTCCTATCACAAGGAGCTAACAAAAGCACGCAGTTTACAAATACCATTCAAAAACAGTAATCTGTGTGATATTGGGTCAGGGATCTCAGTAGGCATCAAGCTAAGATTGGCCCACGCAAGTATTCTAGCATTAAGCTTTGTGGTCTCATTCAAACCCTGCAGAGTAGCAAACCAAGAGTTCATTGTCTCTCTCCACTGAAATGATTCACGGAGTCTGTGGCTCCACTCTTTGCCAATGTTCAGTGATTAAATCTACTTGAGAATCAGAGAACAACACTACATGAAATAGTACATGTGTATGAATATATCAAATGTAGGATTAAGTCCTTTTTGTAGTGATCCTCATGACCCCAGACCAGAAAGTCACTTTATCTCCATAATAGACTTCAGATAATATATTCATATCCATTCTTAAGTAAACATAAACCAAGCTTACTTTCAAAAGTGAGATGCTACGAGTACAGAGTGATTTTCCTGACTACAAACCTCCGAATTTCAGACTACAGCATTGTCTTTTCACCTTGAGAATATTTACTAATACAACTGTTAGAATTTTTGTCCACTCTGCTATTACAGTTTTCAAACTCTGAAGGGAACAGCCTGAAGT
This sequence comes from Ctenomys sociabilis, assembly GCA_004027165.1. Taxonomy (NCBI): domain Eukaryota; kingdom Metazoa; phylum Chordata; class Mammalia; order Rodentia; family Ctenomyidae; genus Ctenomys; species Ctenomys sociabilis. The sequence goes on from PVKA01008916.1 coordinate 70,683, forward strand.
CATCTTAAAATACACTACGTTGAGTATCTTCATAAGGTACAATCTATGTTGTT
>PVKA01008917.1:0-70741 GCA_004027165.1 Ctenomys sociabilis
CTCATGTGATGGACATCTTGGTTGTTTCCAAGATTTTGCTATCACACATTGTGCTGCTATAAACATAGGTACACATATATCTCTATGATACAATGTATCCAAATCCTTTGGGAAAATTCCCAGTAGGGGGATAGCTGGCTTGAATGGGATTTCTAGTCCTATTCTTTTGAGGAGTCTCCATACTGACCTCCACAATGGTGACATTTGTATTTTAATAAAATAAAAATAAATGGGAAAAAAAAAAATCCGTAATTTTTAGACATTTGAAACAGTGTGTCATTTGTGCAGTTCAGGCCGGCCTTGAACTCACTTTGTAGCCCAGGCTGGACTTAAACTAACAGCGGTTCTCCTGTCTCAGCCTCCCGAGTGCTGGAATTACAGGTGTGTGGCCCCACACCCTAGACTATTTTAGAGGAGCCTTGCATTCTTGCTTCTCTGATTTTCTGAAATAAACCTCTCACCCTTAAAAATATGAGCACATTTCATTTCCAGCTATGAAAATGTTCTTCCTTTGGCAATAGGTATCAAATCCATGATTGATACCAATACTGTTTATATTTTTATTATAGAAAAACAGTAAAAGTGAGTATTAACAAAAGAAAATATTAGGATAGTATCTAGATAAAAGCATAATAGAAACCAGGTGTGGTGGCACCTGCCTGTAATCCCAGTGCTGGGGAGGTTGAAACAGAAGGATCCCTACAAGTCTGAACTGCATAGCCACGCCCTCTACCAAACAAACAAATAAGCATAATAAAGCACCCTCACACATACAAAAAAATCTATGTGGTTGATTGAGACCTTACATTGTTTGCAACAAGTGACTGTCTTTTTAACCTAAGAAGGTTTTAATTTATTTTTTATGTTGATGGGACCAGGAATTGAACTAACAACCTCACACTTGAACAGGCACTATGCCACTGAGCTATGTCCTTGGCCCCTTGACAAGGTTTTTAATAGGGCTTTGTGCATAACACAAGCTTCTATAGCAAACTGAGGGGTGACTAGACTGAAATCAGCTCTCACGGATCCTGAGTTCTTCTAGAATGCTGTTCCTGTGAGGAGCCTGGAACTGCTCTGTAAGGTCTTCCCAGCAGTAGGTTCCAGAGCTCCTCCTGCTCCATGGTACCTCAGTGACCTGAGGGTGCAAGGGACCCCTGCCACCCCGCTTCCCCTTTATAATTTTCATGTCGAATTCATTTTCCACCAAGTTTCACTTGAAATACAAGGGAAAAAGTACACCATCATTTTTTAAAACAAGAGGGGTTCTCTGTGGTGCCACATAACCAAATAAGCCCTAGCTCTAAAACAGTATGTTCAGCTTGCCACAGAATGAGTAGCCTGTAGGGGAGGAAGGACAAGAACAGACTCGTGCACCAATCCAGGGAAGAAACCACGGTGGCTTGGGCCAGGTGGCTTGGGCCAAAGTGGAACCCATGAGAGTGCTGGGAAGAGGGCAGGGATGTGGCTTTGAAGCTAGTGCCAAAGGCTGCATTGCTGGATTGGATGTGGAGTGTGGAGAAAAGAGAACAAGTCAGCCTTCTAGCTCAAGCAGCCAGAGGATGGGATCACCATTTACTGATACAGGGAAGGCTGAAGGGAAAGAAAGTTAGAGGGTTAAACCTGTTCTGTTCCACAAGACAGTCAGACGCCAAGGGGAGTCATCCATGGGAGATCTGCCCCAGACCTGGGTCGGCGTGAGGGCAGGTAGCAGCAGCAGAGGTAATGGTGGAATTGCTGAGCCTACCCAGGAAGTATGAGCAACAGAGGGAAACGGGACTGCGCCCTGGAGCACATTCAGGTGCTTGCAAGTCCTGAAAGGTGAGCGCTGAGGGAAGCCTCGTTTATGTTTTAATTTAATTATCGATTGATTGGTTGATTGATCGCAATTCTGGGCACTACACCCAGAACCTTGTGCATACTAGGCAAGTGCTGTACCACTGAGCGACTTTCCCAGCCAAGCAGGAATTCTTTAGATAGAAATTAGAGCTATTTTTAAATACAGTGTTTCACCAAATAACTCAGTGGATTAAAGTGCCTGCAAGCAGTTGCATGGGGCTCGGGGTTCAATCCCCAGGCTTGCCAGCCCAACCCTGGGGCGTGCTGAGACAGCAATTGAGAGTAGGCGTGGTTTCGCGACTCTATAATCCCAGCTCTTGGGAGGCTGTAAACAGGAGAATGACTATGAGTCTGATCTAGTAGTGAGACCCTGAAAACCCTATAGACCCTTCCCTAAAGTACAGAAAAAAAAAATTAAAAATAAATACAATATTTCACCCATTGTTTCATGTCTGACATTCTGGCTACAGTATTCATTTTTTCATGAGTTCAGATTTACCTTTAATAGCTCTAATCATTAGTATGATTTAGATTGAAACCTGTGCATCCACTTCAATGTTCTCAGGTCAGCATTTCATGCCTGTGCACCACCATGACTAAGCACCCGTGTGGACTTCAGATTCCCACAGACCAAGTGTAAATTCTGGCTTTCCCGTCATTTCTTTGTTATGTGGCCTTCAGCAAAAACTGAGTCTGTTTGTATGCTTTCAGTTTATAAGATGAAGACAGGACCAATTTCATGGGGCTTTATTATATAACACATGAAGTAATGTGCCTAAGAGAAACCATGAATTAATGGTCCCTAGTAACATTACTAGGATGCTTCTAGTAATTTAATAACTCTCGTCATAACTTCTGTTTCTATAACATCATCCTATTCTTTATTGTGCTTTAATGATGTTCACTTAGCATTACAAGCTTCTGCTAGTATAAGAATAGATGATTATTTAACATGCAGAAATTGCATATATTTATTCCTGAGTTTTATTCATCATGAAACTGAAATCAAATGAGTATCATATTACAAGCTACAATATCTTAGTAAATAATAGTTATTCATTAGGCTTTTTTTAAATGTACAAATATATTTATGTTCTTAGTACGGGGTAGAAACTATAACATACAGATCTGAACAAGAGAAACACTTAAGATTTAATTAAATCCTAAAAGCATCACTTAGTAAATGAAAATTCTATCACTGTTCCCAGTGACATGCCACAGCCTGTGTCAGATATTGCTTAGGTGGGAACAATACAGCTATGCTTTGTTCTCGGGGTCATTTATTGACACCCTTCCAGGAGTAGAACGTCTTTTCCAGGGCATCCATAAACGGGTGCCATACTGGGGTGGTTGCATTTCCTTCACACCAGTGTCACTTCCGCTCGTGCCTGTCCCACCCTGCCTGCTTGGCCCCTGCGGTGGCTGCAGGGTGTGTCATGCCCGTGCCAACCTGGAAGCTTCACAAAGCTGCCAGGCAGCCTGGGGTGTGAGGGCAGGTGTGGAAAGCAAAGTAGACGTGTGCGGGGACAGTGCAGGGGGCGGGGGCCAAGGAGCTCCTGTGGGGGGCTGTGTCTGCCCCAGCTGCAAAGCCTTTCTCACTCGTCGTCGTTGGCAGCTTTTCTTGGATAGTGTGTGTGATCGTGGGGCGTTGTTTTTTTGTTTAGTAACACTTTTATTTATCATAACAGCAACAGTAAGCCTTTTAAGGTGCATACCTAATGCCTTAGTAAGCGCCAAGCTTTCAATTCTTAAGAAAGCTAATGGTGAGCGCCAGGGTTGCATGAAACATGTGCTAACGCCTGCCCTCCCCTGTGAGGCCTTGGTGGGTCACTGGCCAGATGAGCTGCCCTTACTACTGTCTTCTTTCAAACCTTGGTAGAGTCTTAAGCATGCTCGGCCAAGCCCAGCTATTTATCACATGAAACCAAGAAAATGCATTTAAATATTGCCCTGTGAAGCGGGACCTTTCATTTAGATTAAATGGCTTTTTCTGAATTAATTTTGCTCATGTCGCGCTCCGAAGCCTGCTCATGCACGTGAAGGAATCAGGCCAAGGCTGTTGCTGTGTTGGCTCCACCAGAAGGCCTGGGCTAACAGCTGAACACTGACAGTTTTGTACCAAGTTTATCAGTTGTTTCTGAAAGAAAATGAAGTCAATTCCAATAGTGGTTAGGATTTTTTCCTCTGAATTCATAGAAATTGATTGATTGATTGATTTTTGGCAGAACCAGGGATTGAACTCAGGCTCTTGCACTTGCCAACGAGGCACTTATTTCACTGAGCCAACTCCCCAGCTCCAGTTTTCTTTTTTTTTTTTTTGCGAAACCAGGGATTGAACTCAGTCCCTTATGCTTGCCAGGGAAGCCCTTATTCTACTGAGCCATCTCCCTGACGCTTGAATTCATAGAAATTTAGGAGTTTTTTTTTTTTTTTTTTTTTAACTTGTGAAAGATGAAACATAATGTGAATACTGTTTTTGGATTTTGGTTTTGTTTGCGGGGTTGCTACCAGGAATTGAACTGAGGACCTTGTGCTTACCAGGTATGAATGATGTTTGAAGTTTAGTTAAGTAGCCCACATTCGTGCTGTGTGTTAATTCAGCAGTGTAATAAAAATTCACAATGTAATAAAAATTAATGTTCTTGCTAAAATTCATGCAACAGAAAGGTACCAGGAATTTAACATGATGCCCACATAACTCATAATTATCTCCAATTACACTGCAACAACTGAAATAGAAGCCTAAATTGACAAAACAATCAGCTTGTTGCTTTTTAAATGCATACAGAGTGGTGGCAGAGGCAGCCATGTGCGAGGCAGAGCCGCCCTGCACACGCGCCCCTTCCTTGCTCACCACTGCTGGTTGGGTTTCAGCCTGCGCCTTTGAAGAGCTTCACAGGACAGGCCTACCGTAGTGCTCTATAGACGCCGTCTGCTTAGAAGGCACAGTCTAAATGATTTGGTTGCTCTTTATTCCAGGTCTGTTTTATATGTATAATCAGACGATTCAATAAATGGAATGTCGGAAAACTTTGGCTTTTGAATGTATTGACAAATTTTAGCTACTCAAAACAAAGTTGACAAGAGGAAGATAGTAAAGAATTGCTAAGAATAAAGCAAGATAAATACTGGAATGGCAAATTAAATGACTAGCATTTCTAACAGTTTGGGGCTAGGATATTGCACAAAGTTCTAGTATGTCATGGACATGACAGTGTCCGTGTCGCTTACTGGTGGCCAGGTATCACTTGTGGGTCTGAACTACTGCTATTTCCCTGATCTCCACCCTATAGACCTGGACAGAATTATGACCCATAGGGTGCAGGAGAAGTCCATTTGCAGAGTGTGCTGGTGGAAATATTTTGCTGTTGTACACAAAAGAATAACTGAAAGACTACTAATGTATACCTCTTATTCTCCTGTGTTTAATTATTTGTCCTATTTGGTGGGTTCTTTCCATTCTCACTCAGGGAGTTGTGGTCATTTTGCTCCCTCTCTAGGACATCATTTAGTAGTCTGTGTAGGTTTGGCTTTGTCATCATGAAATTGTTAAGTTGTTCTTTGTCATGGAAGTATTTTACTTCTCCATTATACTTGAGAGTTTTGCAGTGTCTATTAGTCTGGGTTGGAATTTGTTTTCTTGCAAGACTTGAAGTACTTTGTTCCATTCTCTTCTTGACTTGATGGTTTGTGAAGAGAAATCTGCTGTTATTCTCATGGGTTTTCCTTTAAGTGTGATGTTTCTTTTCTTTAGCAGCTTTTAGTATACTATTCCTGTGCTGAATTTCTGGGATCTTGATTATTATATGTCTAGGTGTATTTTTAATTGGTTTGATGTTATTTGGAGTTCTATATGCTTTGAGGAAGAGAGTGAAATCCATCCTTATAAATACTGAGGAATGACACGAGCAAACTGCAGTGAGATCAGTGATGTCCAAGATTTTATCTGAAAGTGCAAAGTATATTTGGGGATCTTACAACAGTGATCTTCTCAGGGCTTTCTCTGTTTCAATTGAAAATGAGTATTATAGAATGGAGTGAAACAGAGTCACCTTTAATTTTTCAGCATCTTAATTTGGTAAAATGAAAGAATGAGTTATTTGCATTTTGTATTGCAAAGGCATTTATCAAAGACACTCTGGAAGAACTAGGGACTAGAGAGCTAAAATATTGACAGCTTCCAAATCAAAAAAATGGAATGAAGGAGCTGGCCAAGTAGCTCAGCCGATTAAAGTACCTGCGAGCAGGGGCCAGGGGTTCAATCCCTGGGCCTGCCATGCCAGCCCCATCCCTAGGGGTGCGCTGAGATGGCAATTGAGACGGGGCGTGGTGGTGTGCGCCTGTAATCCCAGCTCTTGGGAGGCTGTAAACAGGCAGATCACTAGGAGTCTCATCTAGTAGTGAGACCCTGAACACCGTGTAGACCGTTTCCAAAAAAAAAAAAAAAAAAAAAAATGGAATTGAGAACTTAGAGTATCTTCTCTCAGCAGAGTTTGCTGTGTTCTTTTATGTATTTTAGTACAGGGTGTTCAGGGTCTCACTACTACATAGGACTCGTAGTAATCTCCTGTTTGCAGTCTCCCAAGCAGTGGGATTACAGGTGCACAGCACCATGCCCGTCTCAGTTGCTGGCTCAGCACACCCCAGGGGGCAGGGCCAGCACGGCAGTTTGGGGATAGAATGCCAGCCCCTGTGTCTGCCTAAGCAGGTGCTTTAAAGCTGTGCTATGAAGGAAAAGATTTTCTCAAAAATACATGCTTAAGAGAACTTTTTCAAACATTCAAAGGAAACTTTGAAGTTCAAAAAGTTTGTAAAGTTCCAATTTTAAAAAATATTCTGTTCTTCAGAAAAATACTAGTAATGATATGGGATTAGAGATTCATGCATCTAAAAGGCTGGTCAGTGTATGAATATATACCACAAATACTTATTTTGCTTATGATTCTTAATGTTAAAATATTATTTAAAAGTTGGATTTGAGGGACAGGGAGATGGCTCAGTAGAATAAGTGCTTCCCTGGCAAGTGTGAGGGCCTGAGTTCAATCCCATATTCTGAAAAAAAAAAAAAATGGATTTGAAAAAAAGATATCCATGGTCCTTCTCCCATGGAGAAGGCAGCTCCACAACTCACCCGGGATATTGATCCTGAGTCTCCATCTCTGGCCCAACCAGAGGACTAGAGATCCAGAGCCATAGGTTTGACAAACTGTGTCACAACCCCCTTACCCTGTGCCCAGATCCTTGTCACCCACCTAGGTGCTGCATAGCAAGTTGTCACACTAACTCCAAGCTGGCTGGCACTTTAGCTGGCTGGCACCCACAGGAGGGGTACCCATGGGCATCTCTATGGAGTCAGGCGGGTGGAACAAAGCCCTATGCAGCTTGGGAGGAAAGAGTGTGGATGTGTGCATCGCCAGGAAGGGAGACAGGTCCCCTGAGAACTCAGCCTGGCTGCCCATCCAGAAAGTCTAAAGTGGGGAAGCCAGGGTCAGCACTCAAGAGGAGGAGAAGGGGCAGAAAGCAGAGGGGAAAGGAGAGGAGAGCTTAGGGTATTTGCCAGTCTTCTTGGGCTCACTGGTTAGAGAAGCTGCAGAACAAGATGTTGAAAAGAAAGTCTAAGGCACCACTGCTGTCCTGTATGGTTAGGAAAATGGAAAGAAAATAAAGGGCAGAAGAAAGGAGATACTATTTTTAGGTCAGCCATAGTAAGTTTGTAGGATAAGTATATCAAAAATACACAATTTTATTTCTAGCATGTCATTCTCAGCATTGTTCTTGATTGGATGATAAATTATATGGTAACCCAATCCAGATGGCAAAATACATTTTTTATGTTTAAGACAGTTACAGAGTTCTGGGTTAAAATGGCAGATGAAATTTCCAAGGAAAGATTTGTACCCTTCTGCACTTATTTAAATGAGAAAAAAAGAAAGAAAAGGAAAAAATCTACCAGCAGCAACTAAACGAAAGATAATTAATGCAATAAACTTCAAATTTTATTTTGTCCACAATAGAAAGAATTATAGCCAATAAAATAGTGTCTGTTTATAAGGTTTGAGATTGTATTGAAGCTGTATGTGACACAGAAATACCGTGCCTAACGAAAAGAGTCATTTTTATAGAGATATTTCAAATATGGAAACGTTCATATAACAGTTCAATAATCAGCACAAGGGGGGAAGAATTTTTAATAAAATCTAGACATTGAAGAGCTGAGCCAGATGAGGAGCAAAGAAAGTCTAGGCAAAGGATTGGTAATAAGCATTGAATTAATTTAAATGTGGAATTAATTCTAAACAACTGTCAGGATTACAGGATGTGTTTGGAACCTGGGCACTGAAAAGAATAAAGAACACTAAAAGGAAAAAAGTGGGTAGCAGGGTGCACCCCACTCTGTCCTCAGTCCTTCCACTGAAGCTAGATGTGGCAAAAATGCACTCAGGAGGCCGAGGTGGGAGGTCCACAAGTGTAAGCCTGCTCTAGCTGCCTGCGAGATTCAAGGCTGCCAGGGCCATGTGGAAAGACCCTGGATCTAAAATCAGAAAGTCAGGCGAGGGCTCAGTGGAATAAGTGCTTCCCTGGCAAGTGCAAGGGCCTGAGTTCAATTCCCAGTTCCACCAAAATAAATAAATAAATAAAATTAGAAAGTCTTCACCTGAATCTGGTTTTTAATATGTGCGCAGAAGAGTATCTTAAAAGGCCTTCAGATGTGTGGGAAGAAATCCTAGGCCCATAAATCTGAATTGTAATCAGTTTTGACCCATTGTTCTACTGGAAAACAGAAAAAACATAGTATTTATTTTACTTAAAACAACCAGTATTTTGAAACTAAATATTTTTCAATTTAAAAAAAATTTTTAAAGAACTATGAGGATGCAAGAAAAGGGGGGTTACTTGTTTATTTTGATCTGTTTCTATTCCAGGCACTTACCTCCTTTTCTATAAGAAACTGCAGGTGATCCAAAGCAATGAATAATTCAAGAGGTTTTTCTGTGTGTTGAGTCAAGTGCTCACCATTTTAGGAGCTTCAGCATCAAAAGCTCTGGACGCGGGGCCAGCAGTCAGGGTTTCGAAGAAGCTTCCATTGCTCCTCGTCTGCCTGGTTCCCAGCTCCCAGCGACCCTGATCGGGCCGGCCTGGGGCCCACGCCTTAAGAACCAGTGCTGCAGGATGGGACCACACACGCAGCACACCAGAGGTGGTGGCCCTGCCTGGGCCATCAGGGACCTAGCAGGAGTGGAGAGGAGACACGGGGCTCTGCTGAGCTCCTCAAAGAGCTCTGGCCCACTGGGTCTCCATGTGCTTGTCATCTCCTCAGGGTGTCATAGGTGACACTGCGCATCATGACCATAAAGTAACTCGCAGTCCTTCAGTGCTCACCGTGCGCCAGGCAGGCGCTGTTCTACTTGTTTCCCCTGTGTTATTTTGTCTATTAACTTCAGATGTGGGTGCTCCTATTCCATGGCACAGGCAGCTGGAGCCTCAAGAGCCCCAGCCAGTACCCGCGCCAAGGAGGACAGCCAGGCACTGCACCCATGTGGCCCACACATCACTGAAAGGGTATTCTGTAATAGGAAACGGCTCTGCTTTGCTTGGAACTTTAAAAAGTTAGCCTTTTATACCTATGTGAATTTTATTCTTTCAGCTTCTAAAATTAGGGCTGGCCAAATAGCCCACTGGATTAAAGCACCTGCAGGCACAGGGGCTTGGATTCGATCCCCAGACCTGCTGTGCCTGCCCCAGCCCAGGGTAGCTGAGACAGATTGAGACTGGGCGTGGTAGCACATACCTGTAATCCCAGCACTTGGGAAGCTATAAACAGAAGAATCACTGAGTCCAATCTAGTAGTGAGACCCTGAACACCCTGTAAACCCTTATCTAAAATACAGAATGAATGAATAAATAAATACTAACTTCTAAAATTATAAAGCAGTATTAAAAATTGTAAGGTAGAGTTGCAGGTCAAAATAGATAACAGACCAAAGAAAAAAGTGTTTTCACATCTACATAAATGGACAACCAATTCATGAGTAGGGCTTTGGTGGAAGCAGGGGTATTATAAAGCAAAAGAAAGATTTGGGGTTATATAGAAGTCAAATAAATTACTGTGTGATCCCTCAAATTTAAAAAACAGCACTGGGTAACTATAATTCCTTCGTTGTCTATTTATTACCCTCATTTTGCAAAAAGTGCAGAAACTGTGTTTAGATGAATGTGTCCTACATTAGCACCCTAGAGCAAGGCAGAAAGCTGGCGCCTAGCGTGGGAGGGCTGCCACACTCGGCTAGCATGCATGTGTGTGGCCCTGACTTCAGTCCCCGGCGCTGCAGAACAAACAAGCAAGTGACACAGAGAATCTCGGCCTAAGTTTCAAAGAAAGTTCTCCTATTGCTTTGTTCCTACCAAGGTGCTCTTCTGCTAATGTCATTCATGGATTAAAACTAGAAACAGTTCAGTCCTGGACCTGCCTTGGCTGCCCCGGCGCCAGGAGACCACAGTTGAGACTGGGCGTGGTGGCGCACGGCTGTAATCCCAGACTTGGGAGGCTGTGCACAGGCTGATCACCACTAATCAGATCTACTCCTTGAGATCCTGTAGGCACTGCCCTAAAATGTAAATCAGTCAATCAGTCAATCTAAGAACAGAGTGGCTGGTGGCGGTTGAACTCACCCAGCTAACATGATTTTTTTGTTGTTCTTAAATTTCCTGCCAACACATTTTATATGGTATTTATAAAGATTATTCAAAATGTATTGCATTTTATGGGACTAGATACTAAGAAAGAAAACTGAGCGAGGCGTGGTGGCTCATGCCTATAGCCACAGCATGCAGGAGGCAGAGGCAGGACAGTTCAAACTGGAAGCCAGGCTGGAATACGTAGTGAGATCCTGTTTCAAGGAGACAGAGACCTCGGCCGTATAAATACCTAATTTAACTTAAAGGATGAGTTGGAAGTAAAAAAGGTGAGAAGTAGCAGGCACACTGAAAATGTGGTATGACACTACCCCATGTGAGTTTCTGAGAAGAAAATGTTAAGAAAATTTAGACTCAACAGTCATGTCTATGTTTAACTGTGTGTAGTGACAATATTTATTGGGTTGATTATTGACTGTGCAGTTTAGGATTTATACATTCTTCACCTTTTGAGTTCCATTTTAATATACAGAGATAGCTTTAGATTTTCTCCCTTCAAAGCACATAGATCAAACATGCAAAATTTTATATACAATGATGTGAAAATTTCAGAATGTAATTTTGTAAAAAAGTTTTTTTAGGCGATTTATTTATTCCTGGATCTGGCAGCTCTATGCATGTAATATGTTTGTAGAGAATTGGGTTTTCTGGTGAATTTAAAATTTTGTTAACTTATGTCATATTTTACCATACATAAAAAAATTTTGAAAGGACAGGATACAATTATTTTGCAATTTATCTTTAGTGATTCTCAAAGCATTTCAGATCTTATAATTTCAACTATAATACAAGCAACCCTAAATTTTATTTAATATGCAAAGGTATTTCCATATACTTCAATTTTCTCAAGATGTAAATATTTGACTTACCTTAATAGGATTCTTATTTCTATATTTTAGAATTGCCACTGCCTTCAGAAAGTGTTGATATTATTATTTCTGACATTCCATTTGGAAAAAAGTTTAAACTAGGAAAAGACATCAAAACCATTGTACAAGAAATGGAAAGGTAAGTTGTTGAATATTTTCCATAATTTTTTTTTTAACTACTGAGCATCTATCCAAAATCTATTACAGCTTTTCAGGTCTGATTATATTGTAGTAATTTGCTAAGTTATTCCTAAATTTAATTTTCTAAGGTTTTCAGTACAAAGTTTATAGTGGAATAAGTATTGTCCTGTGTCATCTTTATAAATTTCACACAGAAAAAAATGATTTCGGTCCCAGTACCAGGTAGCTTGCACATCTGCTTCTGATCCTCCCCCAAACTTAGCCACCTTTATGGACAATAAACTAAGGAAACACTCACTTCCTCCTGTCACACAGCTGCCAGCCCCAGCACAGAACTGTGTTGCTTGAGGCACTATAGCAGCACAGAACGGCTAAGACTGACACAGGCCGGGAAATGGAAGTGCAGCTTTGTTCATCTCTGGGTTTCTAATGATGGCTGAAGAAAATGTATTGGATGGAAGTAGATCTTTGAGCGGGTCAGTCATTGAATCCTGCGTGTAGATTTCTCTAATCATTTGCGATAATAGAAGAGTGAGCCTAGAACTCATACATGAAGGAGTGAATGGGGAAATATATCAATTCTTGTTAAGTTGTCTCAGTAGGCCATTTGATAAAATCGGATAATACAAGTCTCGTGAGCCGCCTCTGTAAATGATGGCCCACCAGCTGTGTTTAAATGAGCATATGCACTGGGTGGAGATGACTTAGCATGAAGGATAATACTCTGTCAGGAAAATTAATGCATGCGCGAAATCTGAGCCCAACTAAGTGCCTTCCCAGTGCGTCTTGTGAGGGGGGTGCTTCATGTTCCTTCTGAATTACTGTAAAAGCTGTTCTCCCTGTTGCCTAACTTTTTATTCCCTGGACTTTCTACCTCTGGGCAGCCCCTGTAATTCAGACCTCTCACCCCCTCTGCTCAGTATTACCCTCCCCTTGAGAAGATTTTGCAAGTCCAACCTCATGTTAAAATCATTACAGGATCATTTTACAAGATACTGATGCAATTCTCCACCTCTCCTCGTTAAGACTATATTCATTGCCATGGTGGGGGGACAGGGGAGGACCAATATTTCTTAAAATCTCCCAGTGTACCAGCAGAGTTAATATAACACAGCCTTTGAGCTTAGCTGGGTAATTTACCATCTATATCATTAACCGGTTCACAGTAAGGTACCGATATGGAGGAGCATTGATGTGCATTTAACCTGGAACTTTCCAGAGAAAACAATGACCCAGCCTAACTTAAAATCTTTGGCCTTGCCACGAGTTGCAGGGAGGTGGATAAGCCTTCACTAGTAAATTTTACCAGCTTGCCTCTAAGCTGGTTTTGTTTTTTCCTCCAGGTAATTAAAAGTCAGACAATGATAGATTTGTCTGCCTGCACACCTGGAAATAAATTTAAATATTTACCTGAGAATTAGGAAGATAGTCAAGATTTCCAGCAGTTAGAGTAACTCTGTAGGACCAGTTCCAAGTGAATGTCTTTGAATATAAGAGACTTCCTTTTCCTACGGCCTGTCTTCCTAGTCACCTGCCTCCAACCCTTATGACCTAACTTTGCACTCTGTGTAGTTTGGAGTTTTGTGTCAGCAGTAGTGCATATTATAGGTAAGAGAACAGACTTAGGAGCCAGGCCACCTGGGCTGCTGACTTGGCTCTATCACTTTAATAGCCCTTCATTCATAGCCAGACTGCCTAACTACTTTGTGCATAATCTTTAAATCGTAACAGCCACCTCAGAGCATTTTTCAGCAGGTTCAGTACATTTAAAGTTCTTAGAACAATGCTGGACACCTAGAAAATATACATTTATGTTAGCACTTACCTGAGTTTTTAGTGTAAACCACTTCCAATCCTTTTGAGACCTAACGGAGGATATATATAAGTATCTAAGTAAATACAACTTCTCCTCCAGTGGTTTACTGATAGTTTAAGGCTCTAGCTAGAAGTTGAAAGAGTTGGGAAATTGCATCAGTAAAAATAAGAAAAAAATACAAGAATTCCAGGAACCTGTTCGTAACAGGCAGTGGAGATACTTGGTTCTGTGGACTATTCAAAACCATAGAATTAGAATTAAAGACTGTCCAACAAGTAATTACTCTAAGGTTCCTTTCTCTCGCATGAAAGAGAAATGGGAAAGAAGTAAAGAAATCCATTCCCACTGGGGCATGGGAGGGTGGGGAAGAGATTGCAAGGACCATCGGAGGAGGAGGCAGAGAGACAAAAAATGTATTGGCTGGGCTGGGGGTGGACTCTGTATAGGTGGTTATGATGTCCTAACCATAGGCCATGATTAGGGAAGGCCTGGGGGTGTGCAGGGAAAACAAAAGAGGAAGCTAGGGGTAACCAGGGGAAAGGAGACAGAAGTCAGCCTGGGAGCTGCAGTCCTTAGGCTTGGACCCCCTACCCACCCCCCACCACCATGCTGACTCGCCACTGTGATGACCCCGGGGACCTTTGAGACCCATCCTTCCCATCTTTTTCTTGTTAAAAGGGGCGACAACCACTCTCTCTGGCTCCTTCCTGCCAACAGGGGGCATTGTGGTAGGGGCTGGGGTGGCTGAGAAATGCACATGAAGATGTAGCCAACCAGGAGCTGGTGCCAGGGGTCTTGGGCAGGACGAGAAACTTCATGGTGAAGGTTCATACCCTGGATTGGAGAAGTCTCGAAGGAAGTCTAAGATGGCAAGGTGCGATGACCAACAAGAGGATGATCATGGCAAGAGGACCTAGAACGGGAAAGATGATAGGGGCCACTGTGCCCAGGTGGCCACCAGAGGGCCCCAGGAAGAATTGACACCCCCATTTGCTTACAGGCAACGAAGTCTCAAGCTTTCATACCAGATCCTTAGCAGTCACCTTGGTGGCTGAGCTGTGTACTCTCAACTCAGTTATTTCCTCTGCTGACTTAGCTAAAGATGAGGCATTTCGTGGGTAAGACCATTGTGAGGAGTTGAGGGAAGCACTTCTGAGCTGCCCTCTCAGAGGTAACCACATAAATCAGCTGAGCAGAACCAGGAATTCAGCTCAGCTTGAAGGCAGGGGAACATGCTATCTGCCACAGGAGCCTGGGTACCATCCAAGAGGAGAGGTGCAGTTTCAGTGCAGGTAGGAGAGAATTTTAATGGGGGCCCACCCCTGCTCTCTCCATACAGCCACTCACTGAGTAGTTCTCTGGTGAAGAGAGGACCTGAAGGTATGTTCAGGGCACAGGGAGCACAGTGGTGGCCTGGAGCAGAGGATCTGTGGGTGGTTAAGGCGGCCAAGGCCATGCGCTCCTTGGTTGAATGGTCGAGGGTGATTTGTCTACCCCTCATCTGGTCCAGCCGGTTCCTACGCAAAAGAGACGTCTCTTTTACATTGCTTAATGCAGTGCATTCAACGAATTGGCCACAGAACTTTTTTCCACAAAGTAGTATCATTATTGCAGAAGGCCCATACACACGGGTTGAAAGACAGTTTGGGAAATAATTGCTTTATAATTGCTGAATAGCTTTTTTAGCAAGAAATTTTGTGTATATGTACATGAAAATATTCTGGAAGGATATTGATCAAAAATGTTTATTTTTGAAATGCAGAACTTAAATGATTTTTACTGCAGTATTTTCTGCATTTGAAAAAATTGTGAGTACATCAGTGAATATCTTCCTAGGAGTCTAACCTTGTACATATACACAAATAGATATTTATGTTTTCAATTGTACATTAATAGAATCATCCTTAATTTGCTGTGCTATCTATCGCCTGCTTTTTTTCACTCAGTGAATCTCCTTTTGGATCAGTTTTCCTGCACATTATAATTTCCAGTGATTGCCATAGTAGTGCGTGTGTGTCCTGCCGCATGCCCCGAACATGCAGATGAACATGTAGGTGATTTGCAGTTTTTTTGTTGTAATGAAGAATAATGTGATAAAAGGAGAACAAAGCCCTGAACACAGCTTCACGGTTCTCACACTTACCGTAAGACCACACTGCCTAAAGCCGCAGTGCCCCAGTTCTTCATCTGGCAAAGGCCGAGGCCAAGTGAGTGACCCCGAAGGGACAGTCTGGGGCTTGACAGGTAGTGGAAAGCACCCACAGCAGTGCCCAGCCCCAGCACGTGCCTAGCGACCACTGGCTGCCATCATTCTTCCTAGCTGCTTTCTTAGAAATGAGATTTCTGGGTCAAAGTTTACAAATACTTTTTTGTTTTTGAAACATTCTTGCTAAATTACTGTCCCAAAAAGGTTAGGCCAGGCTGGGGAGATAGCTCAGAGATCTACGTGCCTGCTTGGCAAGTGCAAGGACCTGGGTTTGATTCCTGGTACCACATGCCATGCCAGCCCCAAAACTGGGCATGATGTTACACAGCTGTAATCCCAGCACTGGCAAGGCTGAGACAGGAGGATCACTGTGAGTCTGAACTGTGTAGCAAGGCCCTGTACCTAATTAATTAATTAATTAAACAATTTAAAATAATGTTAAGCCAATCTCCACCTTCAGGAGTGCTCATTTTTTCATAACCTTACCTTCCTTAGTAACAGAGTCTTTTTTTATCTTTGCTTATACTGTAAAGATAAAGGTTATATCTCATTTTTATTGAAATATATTTCTTTTTTATTGCTTAGAGATATATATTTCACTGTTTCAACTCCATAGAAACACCTGCCTGCCACCCACACCTCAGGGAAGAGGCTTCTCTTTGCCAGGTATCTCCTAGTCTTCTCCTCTGGGGTTGCATTCTGTTCCCGTCTCCTTCCCACCCTCTGCCTTCCTGAGAAACTCAGTCTTCCTTCTCCAGATTCCTTGATAGGCTTTGCATGTTCTGTGCACTGCCTTAGGCCCTGCAGATACAGGAGTGAACAGGGCCGGCAAGGCACAACCATCCATGTAGGAAGTCAGATCACTGAGGAGCAAACCCACAGGCTCATTGCAGATCATGACTGGCACAGTGCAGGGCATGAAAGAGGATGCATTGTCAGAGACTGCGAGGGAAGCAGTGGCTGCCGCAGGTAGGCAGTCAGGACAGCCCTCCGTGGACATTGTACTTGAACTCTGGAACCCGAGTAATCCGAAAGTGCACAGGGAACCAGTGTTGAAGGCAGAGTGAATGTAAGGTGAACTGTCTCAAGGCCAGTTTGCGTACCTGAAGGAAGGTTCCAGGCACAGGGCAGCAGGCATGTGATCAGGTGCAAGGTAGGCAAGGGCAGAGGACAGAGGAGTCCTGAGTGCTGGGGAAGGAGCATAGAGCCTATCTGAAATCCGTGGAAGCAGCTGCAGAGGCGGCAGAGTTTCTCATCCATCTCCTGTGGAAGCTGGGAATGGAGAGTGCAGAGGGCACCAGGCATGGGAGCAGGGCCTGCCTGTCAGGAGAGGGTGCTGCCCCCAGCAAAATACGGGTGGAATAGCTGAGTATGTGACACAGTCTGGAGACTGTCTGGGTCACTAATGGACTGGATGAGCAAAAGCTCCTAAAGCTTTCATTTAACTCTTGGTCCTCTAGCGGTCACCCTGTTTCCTTATCTGTACAACAGAATTTATGTCATGAGATTTAAGGCCCTGAACTTGGAAATCTTAATAGTGCCTGTAATTATCTAATTCCCGTTTTCATCTCCGAATGTGTGTTCTGTCACTTCTCCTCCATGGCTTAGTGAAGGCTCAGCACCTTCCAGGCTGTGAAAACTTCTGTCATCTCCACGCAGGTGTTCCCCGGCTTCAGCCCAGGGGTTGAGGAAATGGATTCCCACAGAGCTGGCATTGCAGGGTCTGTCGGGTTTGCCTGTCTTCTTTCCCATCCTTTGTTGCAGCCTCACTCTCTCCTACTGTCTTTCCTCCGCCATCAGCCTCTTGTCTGCCTGAACACACTGATTCTTTAGGCTTCCGTCACTTTCCTTCTGTCTGGAGTCATTTATTAGAATATAACTCAAGTTATTTTGAGGCTTGCCTTTTAAATAGATAATTAAAGCCGTAAAAATAGATAATTAAAGCAGATTTGTACTAGAGATTCCATAATTACTATAATGAATATGCATTATGGAAGACACTACCTAATTATTAAAAATCCTTGTATTTAAATAGATAAAATTAAATTTCCAATTGAAAACAACTATTTTAAATAAAGCAAGATTGTTTGTTGTCTAGAAAGAAAGGTTCATCTCAATCATTTTTGTCCCAGGGTGCTGCGTGTTGGTGGAACCGCTGTATTGTTGCTGAGTGAAGATCATCGCAGGCTCCTTACCGGCTTTGGAGGGAGCCCCATGCCTTTGGATTCCAAAGGCAGCCACACCGACGAACCTGGAGGTAAGAAGCGCACGAGTCCCGACAGCAGAACTGGCGCATCAAAGGAAGCGCCATCTTCGTGTGACGCTGAATGCCACCGGCATTCAGACAGAACATTGCCGTTTGGCTCTTTGGTACCAGTACAGTGCTATGAAGTTAGCCTTGGAAAAACAAACGCGTTCATTTGTAAATATAGGAAATCACCACCTTCTGGACTGTAGCGGACCTGCCGCCCTGCATCAGGCCAAGTCCTCAGAAGCCAGCTTTTCAGGAGCCCTTTCATCTGCAGGATTAACTATGACACCAGAGCCCGAAGGCTTCATTCCCAAGACGAGACCTGGCTGACTGCGGCACTCCTCCGTACCGTACGCACACGGTGCGCAGTGTTCGCCAGGACGCTTGCGCAGTGCTCTGAAAGGACCCTGAGCTCGGTCAGATCACGCACAGAGCCGCCCCATCGTGCACCGGCTCTGAGCTGAAGCGCAGCTTCCAAGCGAGAGTGTCCAGGGCTCGCAGGGGTGCGATAGGTGTTTTGCCTGTCATACTCTTAGAAATGTGAAACCTTTTATCCATAACTTCTTCTGATACTAAACTTGATTTTATGGACCTGTAATTTTCTTCTCCATTAAAATGAAAATATTTTTTATTTGCAAGACATTTTATATGACATGTTATATAAAACATCAGTAAGAATAATAACAATATAAAGAAAGCCAGTAATCTTCAGCATGATGGAAAGTAAAATTGGTGCTCTTCCTTCCAAAAAGCATTAATTGTTCCATACCCTCATTTGAAGAAATTCAAAGTTTCTTGTGTTCACTACTTAAAAAAAAAGAAAGTTGTTAAAACATATGTTCTGATTTAATTTTTTTTTCTTTTCTTTTTTTAATAAAACAACCCAACACAGATCAGCAGTCTCCAGTAGAAGTGGGTTATCTACAGAAGTTGTTGACTTGAGCCATTCACAGCTCAGTATATTAATATGGCTTTACTTTATATACCTTCATTTATACTTTTTTGCTGGATGGTTAAGACCGAGTTAAAGCAAAACCTATAGACTCAGAAGTTTGTTATAATAATTTTTTTTTTTTTTTTTTTTTTTTTTTGCGGAACCTGGGATTGAACTCAGGCCCTTGAGCTTGCCAGGGAAGCGCTTATTCCATTGAGCCATCTCCCTGGCCCCCTGATTTAATTTCTTTCAATACCCTAATCCATTGGCTCAAGGTTTTCACAGGTTCAATACCATTTGAGCAATCTTTCTGCGTTTGGGAAGTTTCCTGTCCTGGAAACCTTTCTCTCCAAAGCAGAAGCCCCTTTGCTGTCCAGGCAAAGCCTGGTCTTCCTTCCACCCCCGTGTCAAGGTCAAGGTAGGCTCACCTGTGCCAGTTATGGCATCTGTGCATGGCAGTGACAGCAGCAGAGCGGCCACAGACGTTCCTGTGCGGGGCTCAGCACTACTCCCAGTCAGGTCGCTTCTAGTAGTGGCTTTCAGGCCTTCCTAGAGAACACTCTGAGCCACCTACAGATCTTGAATACATTACATTCTTGATAAACCTATCAAGGTTTGTTAACAGCTAGAATTTTTAACATGGAGGTAGATATTCCAAGGGACTTCAAGAAGCAAACTCCTAGAAGTGTGAGTTAGTTGTTGCTTTTCAGTCCTTGTGAGTTAAAGACAGGTTATAGCTAGTATTGGCAGAGAGCTTAAGATACGTGATGGTGGTGAAACACTGCATTACCCCTGTGTTCTCCCAGTGCTGTAGAAAGTAGCCAGGACCTAAGGAATACAAGCCCCGTGGAGTGGACACTGCAACAGAATGTGCCTGCTCGGGGAAAAAGCAGGATTCCTTAGTCCTTATTCTTTGAGTTAATGCAGTGGGTTCATCCATGAGCTATTTTCACACTCTCACACAGTAATGTCTGCAGACATTTTTGGCTGCTATAACTTGGAAAGAAAGAGATAGAATTAAAGTCTAGTGAATAAAGACAGTGCCATTTAACATTCTACAGCACACAGGACAGACCCTGACAACAGAATTAATTAGTCCAGATTCAACAATGCCCCAGTTGAGACACATTGGCTTACGGCATAGTAGGAGACCCCAAGAGTTTCTTGACTGCCAAGAAATTGGGTGGCCATCTGACTGAGAGAAAACTCCAGAGTTTGGTCCTGTGAATGCTGAATTTTTGTGTATCAGTTGAGTTCAAAGCCCCTAGCTAGGTCTCCTAGGTGAAAGTTAGTGTTGAATAAAGAAAATGGGGACCTTGAGAATTAGAATGGGGACATGGAGGACTTGAATACCTCAAGCCCCACTCTACACCAGCAGAAGCAGCTGTGCCTCTGACTGATGAAGCTCTTGTAGAAGATCCGGACAATGAGCGAGAAAACCAGTGTCTTTGATATGCTTCATGGCTCCTTCTAGGACTGTGACAAAAGTCAGCCTAGCAGAGGTAGGGCTGGGGGAGGGAAGACCTAGCACATTGGAATTCTAAACACTGCTAATTCTAAGACAATGTCCTAACAAATATGAGCAGAGCTATATTATGTCACAGCAAGGAAAGAGGGATATGATGGCTTTAGGTCAATTTGAATTTGTGATAAAAGTAGATTTTCCAAAGATGCTGGATTAGATGTGCTCAGAGGAGCAAATGGGAGGATTTCTAACAATTTAACCAGTCGGTTACAGTACCTTCAAGCTGAATGCTAGAACTCTATAGATATACAGAGGAAGAAATCTAAAAAAAGGTAGGCATATTGGAATGGATCTATGGTACCCATCTTCTGCCTGGAATCCCCAAAAGCCCAAAGGACCTGCCCTTCACCTCAGCACTGAGAAATGCACAGAGGGTAAGTAAGGAAGGACAGTGCAATTGCAGTGGGCCCCTGGTCTCAGTGGGGAACATGGGATCCCTCAAAGAATCAGTCAAACAGACAGACAGACAGAGGTAAGCCAAGAATCAGCAGGGCAAGGCCTGAGACCATACAAAGGTAATTGGGCAGCTAGGCCTAAGTGGTATCTGAAAGGTCTACACTGAAAAGATCATTGTAAGTCCTGTGTTACAAACTGATTATAAGGAGGAGAAGGTAAAAGTAGAAAAACTAGAAAATTTTTGTTTTGTTTTCTGTATTTTAGGGAAGGGTCTAGAGGGTGTTCAGGGTCTCACTACTAGATCAGACTCCAGTGATTCTCCTCAGGTGCTGGGAGCATAGGGGTGCGCCATCACGCCTAGTCTCAATTGCAGTCTCAGTACACCCCAGGGGTAGGGCCGGCACAGCAGGCCCAGGGATCGAACCCTCAGCCCCTGCAACTGCTTGCAGGTGCTTTACTCCACTAAGCTATTTGGCCAGCCCTTGTTTTTCTTTTTTTTTTCTTTTTTTTTTTTTTGCAGTACTCTCAGGCAAGAGAAAATGATGGCTTGCACCGCAATGGCAGGAGCAGATGCAAAGGGAGGTGCACAGGTTCTGGATATATTTTGAAGGTAGAACCTGCAGCACCTGCTGATGTGTTGGATGTGTGGTGTGATATGGCAGAAGCAAATGACTTGCAAAGCTCTTGGCCAAGCAGCTAGAGCAACGGATGGGGGGCCGGGGGCTAAGAAGTTCAGTTTTAGACTCGATGGTCTAGACAGTCTAATTTCAACTTGTCTAGTTGAGACAGTCTAAACTAGCAAATCTAGTTTACACTTGCCTTCCAGACAGCTTTAGGCTTGCTAATTTTAAAACATGCATTAAACAAAGTGATTATCTCAAGTAGGCTAATGAATTTGTGCATCTTCACTTTTAGAACAAAAGGTCTGTTCTGGAGATATATAGAAATTGGCAGCATTTAGCCTGCATGAAACTCACTGATACCACAGAAGACTGACAGGGGGAAAGGAGCAGGATCAGGGCTGAGCTCTGGATTCCTCCAGCACCAAGAGTTTGAAAGAAGAAAAATCAGAGGAGACAGAGGGAACACCCAGTGAGCTAGGAAGAAAGCCGAGTGTGGGTTGCCTAGAAGCAGATACAGTGGCCAGTGATAAAGAACCCAAAAATGCTGCTGACCGACCAGTAAGAAAAGGGTGGGAAGAACAGGCCAGATAGCTCAGTGGATGAAAGTGCCACAGGTTCAATCCCCCAGCATGCAGTGTGGGCCCCACCCAATGGGGCTCACTGAAATGGTGATTGAGACTGGGCGTGGTGGCATGCACCTGTAATCCCAGTGCTTGGGAGGCTAAAAATGGGAGAATCACTATGAGTCCGATCTACATAGAGAGACCCTGTAGACCCTGTACTAAATACATTTACAAAAGAAAGAAAGGAGTAGGAACTGGCCATTGGGTTTTCCACTACAGAGCTCATTAGTGACACGGACAGTGAAAGCTTTGATGAGAGAAGTGGAACAAAACCAGACCACAGTCACCTTTCAAGAAAACAAGGGAAGAGCTGGAGGTCGTGGGTGCAGACAGCTTTTATAGCTTGTTTTGTGTGAAAGGGGAGCAAAGAAATAGGAGTAGTAGATTGGTAGGGAATGTAGTATCAAGAGAATGATTTTTTTTTTTTTAATTGAGGTGAGGGAAGCATTAATCGTACATATAATATGTAAAAGAGATACATCTGGATAGGTAGAAATTTGATGACATAGGAAAAACTGGTCAAAATGGGGGAAGTGTTAGAGCAATGTTTTTTCCATTTTTTGTTTTTGCTTTTAGTATAGGGGATACCAGGTCTACAGGGTCTCACTACATAGATCAGACTCATGGTGACCCTCCTGTGTTCAGCCTCCCAAGAACGGGGATTATAGGTGCATGTCACCACGCCCAGTCTCAGTCACCATCTTAGTGCACCCAGGGGCAGGACCGGCATGGCACGGCACACCGGGGATCCAAGGCTGGGGCTCTGCCTATGCAGGCACTGTAGTCCACTGAGCTATTGGCCGGCCCTTAGAGCAATGTTCTTGAACAAGAAGATGGAATGTAATCTACAAGGGAAGGAACTTGCTTTGGGTAGGAGCATGAAAATTCATCCATAGTTGTGGGTAGGCAGGCCACATGCAGACATTTCTGTTATAATATGATAAATATTATGCTCCTGAAATTTGTTTTATTCTCAAATTCATGCTTTTAAAAATTCTTGGCCTAGGCATTCCATCCTAAAGCTTTCCAACTTTGAAACCTGAGCAACAAACATCATCCTAACTAAACATACTAGTGCTAAGCTAGTCAAGGTGGCTTGTACCAAGCACCCGTGCTCTTGGCCATTTGGGAAGCCATGGCAGGACTTTGTGAGCCCAGAGCGTATGGCCAGCCTAAGCAATACCAGGAGACCTTATCTCTGAAGAGGGAAAGAGGAAGTATATAATTCCCAATAAGTATATCAGTAAGCAAAGAACTTTGCAAGGCATGATGGGACATACCTGCTCTAGGAGGTTAAAGCAAGAGGATCCTAAGTTCAAGCCCAGCCTGGGCAACCTAATGACATAGAGACATTGTCTCAAACTTTTAAAGCTCGCTCATTCAGCTCCTTATATTGGTGCCCTTTGCAGTCAGCTGCTCCTGTCTAGGGACACCAAATATTAATTGCTGAGAGGCAAGGGTCACTATGAACCAACCAAGTTCCACATGACAGTGACATCATCCCCCTCTTAGAGCTGGAGCCCATTATAGAACATGAACTGCAGGAGAACAGACTTTCCGTGGGAGCAGCTGTGGATGAAGGGCACATGTGGCAGTGGTAGGCTGGGAATTCTGCTTCAGTGATCTCAGCGAGAAAAAAAAAACATAATTTACTGAGTCCTGACATCTAGAACTGAAATCACCCCCTAGAACAGTGGCAGATTCCCCCCATGGGGGAAACACTGAGTAAGGCTGTCTCAGTGCTCAGGGCCAAGTCCATGTTCTTTAGTACCATGTCATGGCAGGAGCCACGGACACCAGGGCCACTCGCATGAAAGGCGCAGGTCCTCGGTGGCTCTGGCATCCAAAGGCAGCACGTGTCCCTTCTGGATAACTGCTCCGGCTCATTTCAGTGGCGGCCTGGGTGACACAGGACTCCCTGGCTGGCCCCAGCGAGCGGCTCTGCGGTGATGCCCTCGTGAGCCAGTGCTGAGAGGTCTGTGACAGACGTGAAGGCTCCGCTGACCAAGCACAGTGAGAGGAGCGCAGCTGCAGGCTCTTCGCGTCTGGAGCAAGCTAAGCTCCTTCTGCCAGTAATGATTCTACTTTTGGAAATACTACTTTCGGTTTTCTATGCAGGATTGACTGTAGGGCTGTGGTTGTTCGTGTGACTTAAACGGTCCATCTTGTTAAAAAAAAAAAATTGATAATGTGAATAACTGGTTGGAAGATAACTCTATGTATTACAACAAATGCTACAAAATTCATGAAATTTTGTATCACTTTTAATTTTTTTCTGTTTTCTAATTTGAATTCTTTCAAAACTAAAGAAAAAAATGGGGTTGGCAAGATAGCTCAGTGGTCTAAAGCACCTGCTTAGGCAAGCACAGGCGACTATAGAGGGATCACAATTCGATTCCCGGTACCACATGAGCCAACCCCAGCCCCAGGATGGGCTGAGCAGGCCAGAAAAATTAATTAATTAATTAAATTTTTAAAAATGGTCTGTCTTGATGTGGGGTGATTTCACCACCATGCCCAAAGTCCTGTGGGCCCAACACACAGCTTGCACTCTAGGGTGGAGGTGGCATTTGTCATCACCCAGTGGCTGCCTGCACCCACTCCTCCCCTCAGCTGTGGTCACAGGAGGACTTCCCAGGGAGCAGTTCCACCGGGGGAAAGCAAGGACCAACCCGGCCCGCACGAGGCCCTGCAGGTTTGGTTGGTGCAGACCGCAGCTGATTGCTGGGGCATTTCAGCGCCACTCAGACAGGGCAAAGCAGGAAAGGAAGCCCGTGGCGGGAGCAGTACTCGGACTGGTCCTCTGGGTACGTTCTGTCCAGGAGAAATGGCCTGAGAGGATGTCCTCATCTTGTTATTAGGGCACACTCTATCATTCAGAGCCTGTGACTGTGCTCATGTAGGCTGGCACGTAGCCAGCTTGCTGCATGCGTTTGGCCTTGTTGGGGCCCAGGTGCTCCCCTTTAGCAATGTGTGGGTGAAACTGGCTGCATCTGGCTTGTGTTTGTAAGACAGCACTATATGTTACACGCACGCACACACACACAATAATAATAGTAATAATAAATACGCAGTGATTACAACTTCAAGGGCTTCAAGGCCATCGTGTTTGAGAAAGACTGGCCCAGCCAAAGACACTTTCAACTCTACCTACTCCTCTCAGACCCCCTTCCATCCAGAATGCTCCTAGACAAACCTGCCTGACAACATATGACATAACTCTTCTATTCCATGGAACAAATCACACAGTGACCTGCTGTGAGCTTTGTAGTTCCCCCTGGCAAACCATATTTAAACTGAGCTCACACCTGACACTGAGCTCATGATTTGAACCACGGTTTCCCCAGCTGCTAGCATAATACAAGCTGCCTTCTAACCCCTCAGTGCAGGGTCTTCCATTTGGGTTGGTACAGGTTTGTCTGCTACACTGCCACAGATAGTGATGAGTACAAGTGGACACGAAAGGTTTGTGGAAGAGGAATGTACATGGGCATCAGGACCCTGTGTGGAAGAAAGCCTGTGACCCACTGCAGAGGCACAAGAGGCCCACTGTGGCGGAAGCTGAGTGTGCAGAAGTTGCCTGCCCTGTGTCCTCTGCAGGGCAGCCTGCTCCCTTCCCTGCCTCCCTCGTAAGTGCTCTGTGGCCACAGTTGCAGAGGTGGAGACAATGCTCTGAACCAATAAGGACTCTCACCAGGGCAGTTGAGGCAACTGCCACGCCATTTAATTTTGGCAGTAGTGAGTGACCAAACCTGAGCCTTGTTAAGACACTTCCGAGGGAAAGGAATTATACTATAGACCCTTTCCTTTGAGGAGAGGACAATGATTAGTCTTCACTGGAATAACTATTTGTCCTGGATTTGGCTTCTCAGCACCATTAATACCTTCTGTGGCTTCCTAAATTGCCTGTTCCCTTTATTTCCATCCAGTAATGCTTCTTGCCAAAGATCTCATTATACAATGATGAGAGCAACGGCAGAACCTCAGGGCTGCTTCTCTGATCATGTGACCCCATCCACAGAAGGCTCTGGCGTGGTATCATGACCCACTGAGCCCTTGGTGATTGTTGCAGCAGGAGACTTGACTGCTACAAAGGATGATGAGTGTGCTCTGGTCAAGCTACTTAGAGGCAGTGCTGCTTCTCATACAGTCAGAGTAAAGAGACGAGAGCTAGCTGATAGTGACGGGCACCTGTTGCCAGATTGCTCCCAATCACCCTATTAAAACTTTTGCATCTCATTATTGAAGCATCTGGGATTTATGGTTTAGAGATTATAACGTCCCTTGTTCCAGGTGGGATTCTTCAGGCTGTCCCATTGTAGGACATACACACCCTTCCCTTGGTCTTCCCATCATTTCATAGAAAGGTCAGTTGCATTACAGCAATAATCACACCACCACCATCATTACCACCTCCTCTATCAGCCCATAGGTCTTCTTTCTCACAGGGCATCTAGGAGCAAGAAACCTTTTCCATGGGCAAATACTTACGCCTCTTGGTACCAGGCAGTCTACAGTTGATCTTCCATCTCTTTACAAGAATTGTCTAGAAAGCTAATTTTCCTGTAGCTGGGAAACTGGGAAACGCTAGGGACCTTGGGGGCCCATGAAATATTGCAGTGTGCCCTTGGAAGGTAAAGGGGAAATATAGAAAGAGAACTACCCATTCTAGGGATATCTGAGTTTGAATGTAGCCAATCCCTCTTTCTGGGAGAAGGGATACCCCAAAATTCCTAGCTTTCTATTGTTCATATAATCCACTGTGAGTATCCCAGATTATCATGGACAGTCCTGTTTTTACAAAATAGTTCCCAAGAGGAGATTTCTTCTGTCAGCAGATGTAACAACAAAGCCATTGGATTAGAAGGTACTTGGCTTCTGGCTTCCACTAGGCAGAAGGATGCAAAGGAGGACAGCTATGTGGGTTGGGTGTTTATTTCTACAAAACATCAGTCCTAGGTTCCCACCACAGCTGAGACAAATAATTTGATGGGGGTGGGGCCAGAGCTGGGTGGAATAAAATAGTGAAAGAAGGAAAGTTGGTTTAAATATACACTATTGAGCTGATACCAGTAGGAAAGCAGGTCTGATCCTGCAGGGCATTTCTGAAGAGCATAGATGCAGTGCACACCAGAACTGTCACTAAATGGACAATAAAAGAGGGTATCCACCAGTCCTCACTCCCATTGGTCCTCCCACTTTAAGGATCTCAATAATACAGAATTTACAAAATCTGAAATGGAACTAGAAGATAAAAGGAACCACTCAGAAACCATGCTATTGAAGTTGATATATTAACCTTGTCAAGAGACAATGAACACATTCCTTTTTTTTAAATTTCTGTCTACCTATGCAGCTATTAGTGATCCTGGTGAGAAACAGTGAGGGAATTTAGAAAATAAATATGAGACAAGAGCTGAGGTCAGGTGGAGGTCCTCTACTGATGGGAGGAGAAGAACTGAACAGACACGGTAGGGGCATTTATTTATAAAGTTAGGCTCATGAGACACAGAGTTGCCTAGCAACTAACAACTGGAATTATCCCAGGCAAGATGCTTTTCTCGGAACCAAGGTAGTTTGGTTGCTTTAGGCACTATGGGCTTGTCTTGTCCCCATACAGGACTGATTTCCAGCTTCAGTGGCTGCCTACATTTTCATTACTGGACTCTGATTATAAGGCCTTTGCACTGAGCTGTATCACCAGTCCTTTTTAAATTATTCTTTTATTTTGAAATAGGATTTTATTAAATTACTAAATTGGCTAGACTAGGACTTGAATTTGTGATACCCCTCTTGCAACCTCCAAGAGTGCCAGGATTGTAGGCATAGCCACCAGGTCCAGTCATGAACTGGTTCTTATTCACATGAAGAATAATTGTGTCATGTGACATTGGGAATTTAACTGCAGAGTAAGAATGTACATTTATGGTAGACACCCAAAAATTGCAATCTAATGGTCAATTGTATTTTCAAGCTACCCAGCACATGTTAACACTTTCCAAACATTAGGGAGATTTTCTACCTCTCCAGGCAGAAATCCAAACACTAGCCTTCCCTGAGTACTTTAGACAGAGCTTAGGCCAGACCCAACAAATGACCACTTGAGTCCAGAGGGAGCTAAGTTAGGGAACAGACCCTTCTCTCTGGGAGGAGGGCAACGAAGCATCTGGCCGCAGGGGCCAGCAGGGCCAGGCAGCAGTGTTCAAGGCCCAGCGCCAATGGTGCAAGCTGCAGGGTGGGTGGGAGAGGCTGTAGCAGATCCTTCAGGCCACTGTCCTGTCTATAGTTTGGTGACACTCATGGACTGATGCTCGGGTCCTCTTCAGCACCCTAACACACACTTAAAATAAAATCCCTTTTCTGCTAAACTTCCTCAAGTGGATTCATTGATTGTACGTGGGACTCCTGTCTCATACCCTGAAGTTCCAGGAATGCACTCCGGTCCTGCGGGCACATCACACTCACAGAAGAGTGCCTTCACAGCTTTTGCGAGTCTCTTTTTACATATCCTATGAGTGTCCATACTACCATTCTTTGCCACTCCTTCCCATATTTTAATGATTGGGGCCTCTTAAGGAGTCTGAATATGGTCTATATCATCACGTACTTAAACCTTGCTCGTATTTTTAGCAGACCAGAAAGGGAAGTAGACCACTTTGTGTGTGCGGCCAAGACACAGTCGATGGTAGGTAAAGAAACACATCTCTTCACTGACTCGCGAGGTGTGGCTCACAAAGCCAGCATTCCTGATGATTTCCATGTGCTCTGAAGAATTAAGTCATGGTTTTATTCTCTGACAAAAATCTTAAATCTTAAATGGATATGAAAATAATGCTTTATGAAATTTTTCTAACATTTGAAGGTAACTTTTAGCTGAAGTACATGATGGAATTTTTCTTTCTCTTCCAGTCCAGGTCTCAGGGTGTAGCACACAAGAGCAACTGATGTCTCTTAAACTTAACTGGTTCTTTTTTGGAAGCAAACAAACACCCATGGATCTGAGAAAAAGGAGTCAAAGGCCACTCAAGAAGTCATGCAAGGGGTGGGCTGATGTCAGAGGACAGAGTGACATCTGACATAACAGAAAGCCAAACTCGAAAGGAACTGCTCACCAAGATGCTAGATAAATATGAGTGTTGAGGGAGCTATGCAAGAAGCTTTACAGTGAAGTAAGCAAGACACTCAGTCTTAACAGAGAAATCTTGCCAATTAAAAAAGCTCAAGTGGACGTTTCCCTGCATGTTTATATATTTCCACTGGGTACATAAGGGAGGCCTTTGAAATTTCACTTTCATTGAGTCATTCATTTTCTCCTTCATTCATGCAGCTAGCTGGCATTTGCAGACTACCTGCTTTGAGCCAGTACTGCTGCTGTGATGGTCCTTCCTCTGGAAGGAAGCTGGGCAGGGCCAGGAGGGCATCCACTAGAAAGCCGGTGGAGGACAAGGCACGTCCCTGGCCTTTGGAAACAGAGGGCCTGAGCCACTGTCTGAAAAACCTTGACAGAGAGAAAAAGATACAGAAGGTCCAGGAAAACCTTTTGAGAGGAGATTAAAGAAGCAACAGGAAGCAGGTCTCCACACACAAAGAGCTCAGCTTTGCCTTGCAGTTAAATCCCAGGAATAATTTGTGCTAATGTTATCGCACAACTAAATACCTACACTCGATGTAACTAATTTAGAGATAACAATACGCAATGTATGAACCATTGCTCCTCTCCTACTATCTTGCTTTGAAATTTTAATTTTTCTCTTTGAAATAAAAAATATAATTATAAAAGCAAGAATTGGGGAATCTACCATATGCTTTTGTCATCTGAATGTTCCAATCACTTAAAAGTTCAGTGCCTTCCTTCTGCAGGACTACTTTCTCCTGGTGGACCACAGGAAAGCTGTCCCCTGGCCCTCCCTCTCACTCTCTCTTAGTTACACATCATTTCTATTAGTTTGTGGTCACTCTTCTAACTGCCCTTCTTCTCTCCATTTTGGAGATTGATTTCACCTTGAAAGAGCAGATTTATTCACCGTTAATGAGGTGTACTCAAAAACTACAATGAACATTTAAATTTAAAAAGAAAATTTTTCAGGTTTCCCTCAAAATACTCCCTCTTACTTCAAACACACTTATCCTATTGTTCTTGTTCCTTTCTGAGGAGTTCCACAAGTCCTGTTTCATGAATGTCTTTAAGCATACTGGTGTGGCTGCCTTGGTGTTCTGGGTCAGTTCCAAATTTGACCTTCCATGGTCTTTTTTTTTTTCTTTTTTTTTTTGCAGAACCAGGGATTGAACTCAGGCCCTTGCACTTGCCTGGGAAGCGCTTATTCCACTGAGCCATCTCCCAGGCCTCTTACACTTATAATCTTATTGATCATAGTTTGGACTCATGTTGTACCCACCTTGTGATTTTGCTCTTTAAAACTCCCTCTGGAAACAAAACAAAACAGAAACCTCTCTCTGAGAGGTAGAGTTGGTGGCAAGCAACACACATCTGGGTCCCCTCTTGTCTCTCAGGAGCTATCGCTGTCAATAAATTTTTCCTCTTTTTATTTATTTATTTATTTTGGCAGAACTGCAGATTGAACCCAGGCCCTTGCGCTTGCCAGAGAAGCGCTTACTCCACTGAGCCATCTCCCCAGCCCCTAAGCCATCTCCCCAGTTCCCCGGTGGTCATTTTGACTTTGGGGAAGAGCCAGGAAGGCGCACTGAGGCAGGAGGTTAGGCCAGCTGGTTGGGCGAGTGGGTGTGCCAGGATGTGGGAGGAAAACAGTTCTGATCAGACAGTGCTGTAGGCAGTCCTCTCAGGAACTCGGGGCGACCTGGATCCGACATCAGGCAGAAGGGGGCAGGCACAAAGGGCAGCCCCCACTGCCAGGAGACGACACGAGCTTCCTCAGCGCCCCATCTTCACTCTGAGGTGTGTCCTTCTTCTTTTCCTACCTTTAATAAACGGAAAACCTCAACATCCTTTTCACTTGTCTTGACCAGTTCTTTGTCTGGGACCCCAACAACCTAGACGGCGCCTCTGGATGGAGCACCCCAGGCTCTGGACACGGCACAGTGTGAGATCTGGTAACTACGTAGACGAGGACACACCACAGCGATTTACATTTAGGCAGCAGGAGCATTCAGCACATGTTTCACAGCATCTCACCAAGACACGCAAGAGGGTTTGGAGAACGAGCACAGAAAGTGGCAAGAAAGCCAGGCACCGTGCTGCACGCGTGCAATCCCAGAACAAAGGAGGCTAGGCAGGAGGACAGCAGCAAGTTGAAGTCAGCTGGGGCTACACTGGGAGTCCTGGTCTCAGAAAAAGAAAAAGGGAAAGAAGGAGGTAAAACAGAGGGCTAAGTATGCTTGAAGCAAGAAGTATTTTGAGGGGAATTAATGGCAGCGTCTTTGACTATGATAACTTTGTTAAATTTAAACATTTAATTTATTTTCACCACCCTGTGTTTGCCAGGGAGTCCCATTTGTCCAGGACTGCCCTCTGGCTATTTTGCATTCCCTCCCAGGCCTCTGCCCTTATTATTCTCTCTCCTAGATATGTCTCCTACACACCTACCCTGATCAGGTTCTCCGGTCAAGTCTCTCCTTGGGCAGAGAGGCCATCCTTGGGCTCTGTATCTGATTGCCTTCAGACTCCCTCAGCCATCTCCTCCTCTCTTCATAATACAAATTACCTCACACATGATGCAGGGCAGGTGGTCTGTTGTCTGCCCTTCACCATTACAATGGCATCTGCTTTCTAAAAAAATCTCTAAACTGAGTATTGGTTACCCTTAAATCAATCTCAGACACACTCTACAGGCCAAACAGATTTGATAAGTTAGGGCCCTGTGAATGAACTGAGTGAAGAGCCCTGGTCATTCATTCTAGGACCATATGTGTCTTTGCTCCATTATGTTTGTGTGGCTGGTGTTTGTTTGTTTTATATTTTTGAATCAGGGTCTTGCTAAGCAGTTCACACTGGCCTTGAGCTCACCTTGCAGCCCAGGCCTGTCTCAAATGTACAAGGGTCCACCTGCCTTAGCTCCTGAGTGCTGAGATTATAGGCATACGCCACCCCACCCAGCTCTATTATGTTATGATATCTCTTTATTCACTGAAGCCCCAGAACCACTTTGCTGCCGTGGGCTAGCTCTTCAAAAAAAAAAAAATCACAAGAGCACTCATGCCTAAAATCATAAGAGGGGGCCAAGGAGATAGCTCAGTGGCTTAGGGTCCTGAGTTTGATCCCCAGGACAAAATAAATTCATTAATTAAAATAAAATCACAAGAGGTGTCACCATTGCCAGAACTCAGCTGAGCTGCGATGGCCTCTTCCACCATCATAGAGGGCAGACAGAGCCAGACACCTACCGAGCTTGCTGAGCCCGGCCCCACCCCCACCCGCCCTTGCTAGATGTTGGTTGAGCTACAGCAGGCTGCCACTCCCACCACCGCTGTAGTTCTGCTGAACGGTGGCTGCCCCTCCCACTCACGGCAGGAGCCTTGGTGAGCCCTGCCCTGCACCTCTGCACTGCACTATCCTGAGAGCCTTGCAAAACTCTGGTCTGTCCCCATCGTCATCAGAGCCTTCTTGAGCTCTGTCTTGCCTCACACATACAAAGAGGTGAAAGCCACACTGAACACAACACAATGGAAGGTTTAGTAAGCCCACCCCACACACCCACTCTTGTGGAAGCCTTGCTCACCTGCAAGGCTTACCTACCCCTACCCATTCACTACTAAATCCTGGTGAACTTTAGGAGCTTCAAAAATGTCAAAACAAAAGAGCAAAAGGCAACCTCAGATCTCCAGCCCACTCAGAATGAGTCCAGGAGGGAAAGTCACAGAAGAACTAGGAACTCACATAGATGAAGTTTCTGAAATGATAGCAATGAAGGTAAAGAAACAACTCCCATAGAAGAAATCAGGTCAGAATTAATCTCTCAGGTGAAAAAAGAAATGACAACAATCATGAAAGAATTGCTCAGTGCATCTAAAGAAGACATAGATTTTTAAAAAAATAGAATTAGGAAAACAATGGAAATACTGAAGAGCAATGCAGGAAAAAATTAGAATGCATGAAACAGATCTAAACAGATATCCAGAACATTAAGAATTCCAGTGAAAGCAGACAAAACCATTTGAACAAAACTAGATAGACTTTCAGACCTTGAAGATAGCATGGCAGCTAGTGAACATAAAAGAAAAGATCTCTTAAAAATAACATGGAACCAGGAAATAACAATTAAACAGCTGCAAAATGATGCAAAGAAAAACAATATAATAACAATAGGTATCGAGACTGGGCATGGTGGCACACACCTGTAATCCCAGCTCTTCAGAGGCTGCAAACAGGTCGATCACTACAAGTCCAATCTAGTAGAGACCCTGAACACCCTGTAGACCCTTTCCTAAAATACAAAATACTACTACTACTAATAATAATAATAATAGGTATCAATGAAACAGCTAAAGTCTGCACAAACAACAGAAAAAGACTATTTGCAGAAGTACTAGCAGAAAATTTCCCAAGCATGGGAATAAAATCTGATATACACATAAGTAAGGCATATAGAGCTCCACTGAGCCATAATCAAAGTAAATCTTCGCCCAGACACATACTAATCAAGATCCCAGACATTCAGCAAAATAACAGAACATTAAAAGGGAGAAGAAACAGATCACCTATAATAGAAAAGACTATTGGAATCATGGCATATTTCTCAACCAAAACCATCAAATAAAGAAGAGCTTGGAGGAAGGTATTGAGTTCCTAAAAGAAAACAACTTCCAATCCAGATTGATGTACCCTGCAAACTATCTATTACATTTAATGGGGAGATAAGATACTTCTTTGACAATAATTAAAGAAATTCATGACCCCCAAACCAACCTTACAGAAAGTGCTGACATATTTTAGAAAGAGAAACAAAATGTTCACAACAACAGAAAAGAAGATCAAGCAGACTAAACAATTAAACAGAGGGGGAAAATATGGATCCTATAGTAGGAAAATAACAAAATAAGCCAATACATACCAGTCATAACCATCAATGTAAATAACCTCAGCTCACCAATCAAAAGAAGTAGGCCTGCAGAGCGGATCAAGAAACAAAATCCAACTCTATGCTACATACAGGGAACATGTTTAACTCAAAAGGAAACTCACAGGCTGAAAGTCAAAGGATGGAAACAATATTTCATGAACCAGAACTAAGAAAAAAGCAGGGGTAGCTATGTCAACTTCAAACAAAATGTAACTAAAAGAGACAAAGAAGGTCACTACATACTTGTTAGGGTAAAACTGCAAGAGGGAAGGATAACAGTTATAAATATACATGCACACAATGTAGGCACACCCATCTATATAAGACAGATTTTAACAGACACAAAAAATCAAATAAGCAATAACACAATTGACTAGGGGATGCAAAGAGTTAGGTCAAATAAGCATAAAATCAGCAAAGAAATAACTAAATGAAACCAAAGAAATTAGTACTGACATATTTTAGAAAGAGAAATAAAATGACTTAGAGAAAGAAATGGACTTAGTAGACCTTTACAGAGCATTCCATCCCACAGCATCAGAATACACATTCTTCTTAGCTGCGCACAGGACTTTCTCCAAAAGATCATATACAAGCACATAAGCATGCTTAAGTAAATGCAAAGAAATTTAAATAATCTCATGCATAGTATCTGACCATAGTGCAACGAAACTGGAAATCATTGACAAAATAAACAGCAAAAACTCTACAAACACATGGAAATTAAATAATACCCTCCTCAACAACCAATGAGTGACAGATGAAATTAAAGAGGAAATTAAAAGATAATTATAATCAAGCAAAAATGCAGATACAACATACCAGGACCTGTGGGATGAAAAGAAAGCTATCTTAAGAGGGAAATTTATAGCAGTTAATTCTCACATCAGGAAAACAGAATGAGCCCAAATAAACAATTTTATGATGCACCTCAAGCTCCTAGAAAAAGAATAGCAAGTCAAGCCCAAAACGCAAAGAAGGCAGGAAATTATAAAGATCAGAGCAGAAATAAATGCAGAAGACACAAAGAAAAGGATATAAAAAAAATTAATGAATGGAAGAGTTGGTTCTTTGAAAGAATAAATAAAATTGATAAACCCCTAGCTGAGCTTACCAAAAAAATTTCAAATTTATGCAATAAGGAGAAAAAAAGGTGAAATCACTATAGAACCTATAAAAATTCAGAAGATTATCAATACTTACTTTGAAAATTTTTACTCTCACAGCATAGAAAACACAGAAGAAATGGACAGCTTCCTAGATACATATGAATTACAAAATCTGGATCAAGAAGATATAAAAATTCTGAATAACACAATATCAGTGATTGCAATTGAAAATATAATTTTAGAAAAACCTACCAAAAATGAAAAGGGCATGTTCTGATGGAGTCACAGTTTAATTTTACAAGAAATTTAGAGAAGATTTAATGCCGACTCTTCTCAAACTCTTCAATGAAACTGAAGGGAAACAATTGTTCCAAACTCATTCCTGGAGTCAAGTATTACTCTGATACCAAAACCAGAGAAAGACTCAACCAATAAAGAAAACCACAAATCAGTTTCCCTAATGAACATAGATACGAAAGTTCTCAATAAAACACTAACAAACAGAATGCAGAAAATCATCAAGAAGATTATACAAGGACCAGCCAGATCACTCAATGGACTAAAGAGCCTGATTAGGCAGAGTGCAGGGCCCAGGGTTAATCCTGGCCTGCTGGGCCAGCCCTGCCTCCAGGGCATGCTGAGACAGCAATTGAGACTAGACATGACAGTGCTCACCTGTAATCCCAGTGCTCACTACAAGTCCAATCTGGATAGTGAGACCCTGTAGACCACGTATTACTACAGTAAAAAAAAAAAAAAAAAAAAATTATACATCATGACCAAGTGGGATTCATCCTAGGAATGTAGGAATGGTTTAATATGCATAAATCTATAAACATAATACACCACATCAACAGAGCCAAAGACAAAAATCACATGCTCCTCTCAACAAATGCAGAAAGCGCTTTTGACAAATCCAACACACATTCCTGATTTAAAAAAAAAAAACTACAGAAAATGGGAATAAATGATCTTTATCTCCACTTGATAAAAGCCATCTATGACAAACCAACAGTCAACATCATACTAAATGGAAACTTTCACTTTAAAAATCAAGAACAAGACAAGGATGTCCACTGCACTATTCCTATTCAATATAATTCTTGAAACATTAGCCAGAACAATTAGACAGGAGAGAGAAATAAAAGGAATAATGATTGGAAAGGAAGAAGTGAAATTATTATTTGCAGATAACATGATATTCTACATAGAAGACCCCAACAGCTCCACCAAGAGACCTGTAGATTTAACGACCAAATTCAGTAGCATATTAGAATATAAAGCCAACACTTAAAAATCAGTAGCATTTCTATACACAAACAATGAATGCACCAAGAGAGAAATTAGAGAAACCACACACAATAACATTCAAAAAAAAAAAAAAATAAGAAGAATCAAGCTCATACAGGAAGTAAAAGATTTATACAGTGACAATTACAGTACTATGAAAAAAGAGATTAAAGAGAATTTCATAAAATGGAAAGATTTTCCTTCCTCCTGGATAGGAAGAATCAACATGGTGAAAATGGCCGCACTCCCATAATTGTTAGACAGATTGAATGCAATCCCAGTGAAATTACCATCAGTATACCTTATGACCTAGAGAAACATTCCTAAAATTCATGTGGAACCAGAAGAGACGTAGAATAACAACAGCAATCCTATGCAACAAAGGAAAGGCAAGAAGCATCACAATCCCTGACTTGAAATTATACTATAAGCTACTGTGA
Source organism: Ctenomys sociabilis (assembly GCA_004027165.1). Classification (NCBI taxonomy): domain Eukaryota; kingdom Metazoa; phylum Chordata; class Mammalia; order Rodentia; family Ctenomyidae; genus Ctenomys; species Ctenomys sociabilis. Next base: position 36,792 of record PVKA01008917.1, read on the forward strand.
TAAAATTAACATGGTACTGGCCAAAATAACAGACCTGAGGATGAATGGAATAGATTAGAAGATGCAGATACGACTACAAGCACAATCAGTCATCATATCTTTGGCAAAGGGTCCAAACACGTTCACTGGAAGAAAGAGAGCCTCCTTAATAAATGGTGGAAAAACTGGATTTTCACATGTCAAAGGCTAAAATTAGACCCATGTCTATCTCTGCACACACAAAAAATGGATCAGAGATATTAAAACTGAAATACTAAGTCTTCTTGAAGAGAAAGTAGGTAAAAATCTTAAAGACATAGAGATAGGTAGACAGTGCATGAACAAAAAGCAAACTACACTAGAAATACTTCAAAGAATCAAGAAAAGGTATTTTATCTTTTTGAAAGATTTCTGCATGTCAAATAGATCACCAACAGAGTAAAAATAATACTCACAAATTGGGAAAAAATTATATCCAACTGTCCCTCAGACAAAGGACTTCTATCTAGAACCTATAAAGAATTAAAAACAATCAGGCCACCCAAATTCAAAGACCCAGTCTAAAAATGGTCATCTCAGATGAATATGCACTTCACAAATGAAGAAATACAAATGACAAATAAATTTATGAAAAATGTTCAACATCATTGGTCATTCATGAGATGTAAATTAAAACAACATTGAGATTGCATCTTACCCCAGAAAGAACTGTTATCATCAAGAAATCAACCAGTCATAAATGCTGGAGGGGCTGTGGGGAAACAGAAACCCTTCTCCACTATTGGTAGGAGCATAGACTGGTGCAACCACCATAGAAATCAGTGTGGAAATTCTTCAAAAAGCTAGGATTACAAGTCCCACTCAATTCAGCTATTATTCTTCTGGGTATTTTGCAAAATGAACTGAAAATATCACAACCACAGTGACATATGTGCAATTATGTTTAATAGCAGCACAATTTGTCACAACTAAATCTTGTGACAAAAAAACTCAAATGCCCATCAACTGAGAAATGAATAAAAAAAAAAAAATGTGGTAGTTTTACACAATGGGGTATTACTCAGCCACCAAAAAAGATAAGCTCAGGGCTTTTACAGGTAAATAGATGTAACTGGAGACCATACTGTAAGAGAAATAAATAAGTCTCCCATGTGCTAACATCATATTGTCTCATTAGGGCAAAAACCTGAAAGAGTAAATAAATCTAAAAGGTAAAACAGGTATTATAAAAGGGAAAGAATCTGTTCAAAGGGAAGGGAAAATTGGGATGAGGAAAAGGCCCAAACAAAGAAAGGAAGAAAGATATATTTATGTGTGTATACAGGAGAGCTTAGGCAATTGTACTGCTGATTTCTAGTGGTCTACTGAAAGGAGGAGCTAATGCTTAAATTTTTTTCTTTTTAATTTTTTATATTTTAAGCCAGTTTTACGTGTTTATTTCTGGTAATCTAAACAACTAATTAGAAGATAACGTTATATAATACAACAACCATCAAATTTCTATGGTTTTGTTTAGTGAAATTCTGGATCATTTCTAATGTGTGTGTGTGTGTGTATGTGTGTGTGTGTGTGTGTGTGTGTGTGTGTGTTTACCACTCTGTATACTCTTTAAAAAATAATAAAATAAAATCCCAAGAGGAGTTTCCGAAAAACAAAGGACTACAGCCTTGAGAAGCAGAGGCTGGGTGGCCGCAGGCCCTCAGTGTGAGCTCAGGGCCGCCGTCTGACCTGCACACATGGCCCCCACGCGATGCCCTGGCACTCAGGGGGTCCTTCAGCGCACTCCCTCTGCATTTTCTCCTCACTCCACTGACCTCCAAACAAACTGAGGTCTCCGTCATCTGGCAATAAAGTAAAGAAAAGCAGATGCTACACTGGGCTGTGGCCCCAGGCAGGACAGCACCCCAAAGCCTCAGGAATTTGCACCCCGTCTGTCTTGGACGCTAAACCAAAAAGCCCCTTGCTTTAACCAGGTCTGTGGATTCCAGTGTCACCAAAGTAAAAAGAAAAACTTCTCTTTCCCCAAAGAAGAAATATTTTCTTTTCTCCTTTGTGACACTGGAATGTGTGGAATCCTGCAGGAGAGTCAGCTGCTCAGCTGTGACCAGAGCAAAGCTTGACATTTTCTGAGACACCCTTCATGATTATGTAGGCGGATAACAGACCTACAGGCTGATTGCTTTAAAAAAATAATGAAACTACATTAAATTTTATCATAACCTGTTGTGTTCCTACTGCTCTGGCTGCCCACAGGAGCTGGGCTTTTGCTTTGCTTTGCTGTTTCAGACAGGTTTCTAAGAAGAGTCGCTCACGTGTCCAGCCCTGTGGGCCTGCGGCTCATTCTCCTTTTTTCTTTGCCTTCGTTTCTCTTGATAATCGTCCCTCACTCCTGTGAAGACTCTTTCGACTGTTACTTTATTTGGAGAATTCTTTATTTAAGAACTGGCTCATCCTTTGAGTCAATACTGCATTAATCACTTATGCTATCTCCCCGGATTGCCTCTCACAGCTGGATTAGTTTCAATTTCCAAGTCCATTTTATCTAAGACACATGTTGGCAAGATAGCGATTTACTGTAGCCACAGCAGAAGCAGAGAAAGCACAGGCTGACGTTTTTAGCGACATGTTCGCAGGAATACAGATACGGACACGGATTATGTCGCCTCAGAAGCCAGCCAGCTCCCTGCTAGCAAATAGGGCCCTGCTAGGTACTACAGAGACAGTGTGAGTTAATGCTCAGGGTCCTGTTTTCCTCTACTGCCAAAGAAGGTAACAATCTTCCAGGTCGTGTACCTCCAAGGCCGTCTTGAGTTTATTCTGTGCTGTTTTGTTTTTTTTTCCCCTTTCCTAAAGTCATTATGCAGCGACTCTTGAAAAGAAAGTATAAAATGAAATGCTCTGCTCGGTATGTAATAAAAATCGTGCACTGATGAAACATCAGACAGTTTTATTATTTATATAATTTAATATGTTACATTTTTTAAATTAGTTTACGCTCAACTTGGATAAAAAAATAAAAGTTCATGGAGGTGTTCACAGTGCTCTGTGGGCTTGGCCAGGGTGTTAGAAAGCAGGTCAGTTTCCAGGTATCTCCTGAGGGGCTTAGCAGAGACAGCCGAATTTCAGGGGCCACCCATGGGGACACCAGCAACACCAGGACTCAAATTCCCAAGCCTCTGGCTTGCTAGCTTGCCTATAATCACAAGGCTATGTGGCCTCATTTTTTGAATAACTGCTTTCATGCAATAATTATTTTAAAAAACAGCACAGTTGCTTTCACAGGACAAAGGAGGACTTACCCACTTAAATATTAATCTTCGAGTGGCCCTGGGAATTTCCCATATTATGTTTTAGGGGGAGTACCAAGAAGGTAATTAAAATTGCTGTCATACCTTTAGGCTTCCACAGAGCACAGGGTTTCTTGAAGGTCCATGATTTAAGGAGACATTCTGTGCTTATGAAAATAAGTCTGGCATTCTTTGCAAAGGGCAGCGTGTGCACTGATTTAGAAGTACAGCAGCTTGATTAAAATCTACAGAGCAATAACTTCTAAGGCAAACCATCAAAAATGCAGCAGGGAGGAGAGATGTTGGTCCAGATGTAGACATTTTTTGAGAATGGGCTCAAGTATAGTTAGAGATGCCCTGCTGGGGTGTGTGTGTGTGTGTGTGAGAGAGAGAGAGAGAGAGAGAGAGAGAGAGAGAGAGAGAGAGAGAGAGAGAGAGAGAGAGAGAGAGAGAGAGAGAGAGAGAGAGAGAGAGAGAGAGAGAGAGAGAGAGAGAGAGAGAGAGACAGAGACAGAGAGAGACAGAGAGACAGAGAGAGAGACAGAAAGAGAGACAGAGAGGTCCTGGGAAGCTGACCCGTGAGCACAGGAAGAGAGACTTTGGAGGATGCCACACAGAAATCTAATCGCATCTCTGCTGCTTGACCCTTTATGGAAGGCTCTTAACTTCTATGAGACTTAATTCTCCATTAAGTAGCGGTAAAAGTAACAAGCTGAGGTGAAAGGCCTGGCCTGAATCTGTCACCAAAGAGATGCTGAGTCAGATCCTGACAAAGGGACCTCGCATGATGCCAAGAGGCATCACTGGGCAGGACTTGGAGAACCAGAGCTTTCTGTTCCACTTCTTATTTACATCTAGCAAGAATGATGAAGCCCTTAGGCTTGACATGAATGTGACTCTAGTCTCATCCTCTTAAAGTGCAGCTGAAAATGGTGTGCAGGGCTAGAATCCTAGCATCCTGGGAGGTCGGGGCAGGAGAAGCTTAAATTCAAGCACAGCCCGGACAGTTTAGTGATATGGAGTCTGGAAAGAAAAGAAAATTGCTTAAAAATAGTGAGGTGTTTTGTTTCTGTGATTTCCAAACACCCAGAGCTCTGAGAAGAAATAAGCAAAACCTTTACAAGTACTAAGTCTTTAGGTGCACTTTAAACTTTCAAGATGCACAAATCTAACTGGTATAATGAGGTATAAAGTGTTCTGTGGGGAGTGAGTGTGAGATCTATTAAAGCCAGGACAAAGTGAAATTCAGTTCAAATATGGCCAGCTTCCTAAGTAAGTATTTATGTGCTCACCATGGTCGACTTGATTGGCAGGCAAGGCCAGAAAGATAGAGATAAAAAGTATTGAATGGCTTGAGAGGAAGCTGATGGCAAGGTCTCCAGAGAGCCCAGCCCTCCTCATAATCTAGGGGAGCCACTCTGAACCCCTACTAGAGCAGGCTCAGTGCACTTCCCAGACTGGCCAAAGGGTGTCGTGCCACACAAGTGCAGCTCCTGGGGCATTTGCCCACTAAGGCCCTGGGCACAGGTAGAAAATCCAAAGACTGAAGCTCACCCTCCTCACAACCTACCCTCCAGGCATGAGGGGGGCAGTGCCTTAACTGTCCATAACCGGTGTGACGACCGTGCATGTTATGAATATCAGAAACATCAGCCCTAAGGCATGGGAGGTGCCTGTTTTCAGAATGTCTCGGGGAACCTCAAAAAACTAAACCATTGGGCTGACCTGCTGGTATTGATCCCAAACTGCATGAGGCAGTGTGAATTCAGTGTGGGGGTAGGGCTGCCACTTCGGACATCTGTCTTTTCCACTCAGTCACTCACCAACAACTCAGTGGGGCTCTTGCACCGTGTAACTGAACTGAAATCTTCCCCGTCACCACTAATTGATCAGTGATTTCCAATCCGCATGAACAGCCCTTGGAGAACAACTAGAAACCAACAAGGAATCGACTGACAGTGGATCAATTTGAAGAGAAGGGGCACTGAGAACACGGAACCACATTTTCAATTATCATTTCCTGTCCCAGGCACTTACGTTAGAAGCCAGCATTCTTCTCTCCCCCCCCCCTCTTTTCCCAATTATTTTGCTCTTTTTTGATGTAAGAACCAGTTGTTTCTTTTTTTTAAGTGAACACTCTAACTAAAAATTCCTAAGGCATCACCCTCAATAGCTTCCTTTCTTTCAGCCTCCATCCGGTGACCCAGCAAGTCTTGTCGGTGCCAGTCCACCCACGGCTCTCCATCTACCTCACCCCTGGTCCAGGCCACCACCTGGTATCCTAGATTCCTGTGACATCCTCCTTCCCAACTAGCTGTTCTGCCTCTGTTTTGGACTTCTCCATCCAGCGGCAACGCTGATATTCTTAAAGTGGAAATCAGATCACATCCTTATCCTTCTTTAAACCCTTCAGCTGCTTGCTTTTCCCACAAAGCGCTTCAGCCTCCTCCAGGCAGCCACCAAGGCCGCACCTGTCTCAGCATTTGCCTCTCTCACCAGTACCACTACAATGGCACTCTTCCCACACCCTCATCTTTCTCTGATTCCTGTCTGCAAAAGAAATTAGGCTGGGGAGATGGCTCAGTGGAATGAGTGCTTCCGTGGCAAGCACAAGGGCCTGAGTTCAATCCCCACTTCTGCCAAAAAAAAAAAAAGAAGAAGTTGGAGAGATCATAAGGCCTTATACGACAGCACACATTATTTCACAATGGATGATGAAAGGGACAGAACGTAGGAAATAAAGACAGAAGCATCTCGTTTTGTTGTCAATCATTTTGCTTTCTTCTTTTACAGGCTTTGGGCAGACATATCCTAATAGGGCTTAGAACAATCAAAAATGCTTTTGGAAGTTTGCAAAACACAGATTGGGCACTGAAAGATATTTGATAGCTGTACTCCTCATTTGCAATTATATCCCTGAGCATCTTTATGCTTTTTGTGGTCATCCTGTCCTGTAGCACGAACTTCCTGTTCTTCAGTCAAAGGACAGGGCCCTGGAGAAATCTGAATGCAATTTAAGAGTCCTCAGACAGTCTAGCTATTTGCATTCAAAGAAAAGTCATTTCTGAAACATTCTTTTCAGAATTCCAATTAGAGGTTTAAAACACCCACACATAAATGAGAAAAGTTTAAAATGAGGTGTAGAATTATACTGAGGTTACTAATTTAATAATGTTCATGGCATCCAATAAAAGTTTCACAGTACATAACACATTTCAAGTTACATTCGGGTTACTCTGGGTTAATAGTCCCTTTAATTATTCTAATCAGATAAACTTGCTTGCCAAGCTGTATCTCTTTCCATTTAGTTTCATCATCCCATTGTCCATTTTTAATGGATTCGCCACTGGTGATGCTAAGGGAGCCAGCTCTACCCAGGGAAGAGGGGAATTTATCTGTGACTCTGAACTCATTCACTGTTTCCAGATTTAAAATGACCTGCTGAACCAGGCAGTGGGCTAACCGGGGTAGCAAAGCACAAAGTAGGAAGTTTTCACCTTGTCAGAGTCCCAACTCCGGCTAGTGGAGATGGGGGGATTACCCTGCGGGCGAAACTGGTCAGGAAAGGGGTCAGCGGGTGCGGCCTGTTCAAGGACGGTGTCCACAGGCTCTGTGGAGGCTGAGACACAAAGCAAAGCAGGGGAAGCCCGAGCAGAGGTGTGGGTGTCCACAGCAAAGAAAGCATCCCGCACAAAGACCAAGAGGCAGTGTCCAGGTGCTCCGAGTCCTGGCTGGGCAGCTTCCATGGGACATTTTCCTTGGGCTTGCAGGCTTTCATTTTCCCGAGTCTCTGCCATCCAAGGTTCCTTCTCCCCCTCCTGAGTTCACCTGTGTGGCCCACTCTTGTCATGCTCAGATCTGGTGACAATGCACAATCTCGGAGCCCTCCTCAGCACCACCTCCCAAAAGCTAATACTCTTATTTGTTTACTTTACCAAAGATAAATTCAGACAATGAGAATGAAGTGAGGTGAAATGCACACAGCCTGTGGGAATGCACAGCAAGATTTGTCTCAATAACTATTTGAATTATTTCACTTCTGGATTTACACAATCATTTAGGGCTGCAAAGGGTGGCTTTTTTACTGCACTGCACTTGACTAAAGCATAAGCTTCCCAAGGACAAGCAGCTTTGTTCTGCTTCCGTGGTAGTTCCCAAGTACCCAAGACAGCTCTTGGTACATATCAGACATTCAATAGCTTTTGAAATTGTTAACCAATTTTAGGGGCATGTTATGGTCTATGGGAAATCTGGCCTTTGTAGGACCCCGGGTCCTAAAAGCAAAGAGAAGGCAGAGTCCCCTCAGAGTGGGCAGCCCCGGTCCCAACACTGCAAATGAGGACAAGGCTGTTCAAAGGAAGAGGCACACAAGCCCTGTGTCTGTCTCATCAACGTCTTGGGTACAGCCTTTCTTTGCAAATATTGTCCACACACGACCTTGTGAAACACAAGGAGATGCAGAACTCAATCACTACTGCAGACCCCTGGGTACCTGCCAAGGCCCAGTGCGGGGTTACTACAGACAAGTCCCATGCTAAGGCTGGGTCGCTCCCAGCACACTGAGTCTACTTTGGGGACCTGAGAGCTACTGCAGCAAGGACCCCCATCTTTCTGGATGCCCTGATGCCTTCAGGGAGCACAGAGCTAATCAGAAGCCTGCAGTCTTCTGCTTCCCATCTCTGGGCTGCCCTGGGCACTTTGAGCCCGGGAAGCCATGCCTCTGGCCCTGCTCCCACCCTATCCTCGTTTCAATAAGCTCAGCCACTCTGCTTCCTGCCCAGCAACAACCCCTGAGGCAAAGAAAGAGTCTGGCTCCGTGAGCCCAGCTGGTAGTGGAGCAGCAAGCAGGAGGACAAGCAAAGGATCTCAATAAATTATTCGGCTGCAGTACTGTGCAGCCAATTAAAGAAACATCCCTCCGAGAACCCTGAGGACTGGGAAGCAAATTGGCAACTTGTGCTTGCACTTCCAGGATGGTAAACAAAAAGTGGGGTGTTGTGGCCAGGCAGTGCTGGGAAAGCAGGGAGCCCAAGCTCTTGCCAGTACATGTTTGAACCCTAAGTGAACTCCCCTGGCTTCTGGGCAAATCCTTCTGGAGTTTGAACCCCTCCACCTCCTGCCACTGCAAACCTTGCTTCCATTCTCACCTCAACCTCCAGAAAGGCTTTCTGAAACTTCAAAAGTGATTCACTCAGATGTGGCTCTGGTGGGTGGAATATAAATGTTCAGGAGTCCTGACATCTTCCACAGGGATCTTTAAAAAAAAAAAAAAAGACTTCAAAGAAAGAGTGCTCCTGCTTTGAGAATTTCCCACATAAGTAATAAATGGAAATAATTGCCCCTTTCCATACAGCTCTGATCTCATCCAGATGGACCAGTTTACCAAACCGGCCAGAGACACTCAGGAATAGGTTTGCAAGGCTCAAGTGAGCCTGGAGGCACGGGGCCGGCACGTCAGCTAGCCTCTTCAGAGCAACGTCCAGACCGTACGTGGGCACTGTCACTTGGAAATCTGGCTTTATTCTCTCTGGGGGTAATTTTCCTTTTCTGAGTACTAAATAAGCTTTTTTATAAAGAAGAAAACACAGTACCTTTTTGTGAAATTAAAGTCTGAACAGCATCTTATTCAGACTACAATGTCATCCCCTGTTTTACCAAGCATGTTAACATTCACGTCCACAGCTAGAGAGGGGACAATGTTAAGCGTTCAAAAAAAAAGCTCAGAAGTTGGTCGTGCCCTATCCTCCACTGAAAGATAAGAAAGCACAGTGTGCGGGAAGCGTCTCTGTCCTGTGCCCACAAAAACAAACAGGTTAAAGGGGGAAAAGCAAGTGTTTGGAGTCTGATCCTCAGCCACCACAGAAGAGCAACTACCTCACTGAGCTTTTGAGAGAATGAAGTGAAATACCATGGAGAAGAGAATAGCCCAGCCGCTGGCACACGGGAAGGGCTAACCGGCTCAGTTAGTAGCCCAGGGAGTCGGTCAGAGCTGGCCCCAGACAGCGGTCCTCAGCCCCGGCTGCACAGCAGAAGTGGCTTGGACATTTAAAAACGAGCGCAATACAGACTGCAGTTCAACCCCTGGCACCACACGCTGTGCCAGCCCGGCCCCCGGGCCGCACTGAACTGGCTACAGTAGTGCACGCCTATAATCCCAGCGCTGCGGAGGCTGAAAGCAGGAGGAATCCTCCTGAGTCCAATCTGCATCGTTAGGTCCTACAACAAGCAAATACATAACAATAAATAAATAAATGCAAGCACAAGGTCCTGAGTTCGACTACCAGTACAAACAAATAAATTAAGCAACAAAAAAATAAATAAATACAAGCAATCAAGTCTAGGTCCAGCTGTGGAGGTCTTGGTCTGTCTGGGGAGGCTGAAGAATTTGCTAAGTGATTCTAACATACAGCTAAAGCTCAAAGCCTGGCCCAGAGCAGGCCAGGAACTATGTCTCCATAAAGTGCATGGTAGTGGACAGGGGAGAGGCTTAAATAGTATAGTTAGCTTTAAGAGGAAGCTTAGAATAACATCTTATGCCAATAGCAAGCATGTGATTACCACAAAAGATTAATAAAGACCAACCTAATTGAAATGAAGCAATTAGGCTTAATAATAGTCTTATTAAAACAAGAGTTCCCATCTGTCCTTTGGCTAGGAAGACTCATTGACACAGCTAAATGACAGAGAAAAACACACCTACATCAACAAGGGGGCAGTCATTTAATGCAGAAATCCAGTTAACTGAAAGAGACAGAGGCTGAACAACAGATAGGACTTCTAACAATACTGCATAGTGTCACGGATTAGCTCTTCCAAGGTCGATCTGTTTCCTTATAATTCTACTCCCAGTACAAAGACAGAGAAGAGATTTCAATTAAAAAGTAATAATAAGGCAACAGAAGAAGAATCCCCCTGTGACAACGAACAGCCACAAATAATGCACAAATACCGGGTCCTGACACAACAAGACACCATTAGGACAAGTTCTGAAAAGGCGGCATTAAACTTCAACAAGCACGGAATAGTGACAAGAAAATTATACTCGCTCTGTTATGAATCCTTTTGCAAATAGAAATGATTCTCAGGTAATTGTTATATACAAACTTTCTGAAATAAATGGAGATCATACAAAGTTTTCCGTCAGAGTCCCTTTTCCACGCCAAGAAACGTTCCACAGCACGCCGCTCCACATTTCTCACAGTCAAAGCATAAATAGTCATTAAAGCACTTGAATCCACAGTAGTCTTGTCCTTAGAAAGGTTGGGAGGTTTTGCATGATTTTCAGTCAGTCATCCAGAAAGGGCTGCAGGCAACAGGTTGGAATGTAAAAGACGACTTTGTGCTTGGAATCCTGTCGAGAACTCCACTCCTCTGCCCTCGGGAGTTGCCCGCCCCATCCGGGCCTCGAGTGCAGGCAGTCATACCGTGGAGTCCCTGCCAGACTTCAGATGTGCAATCTTGGTCCGGCTAATAAACGGATAAGCGATGCAGAGACCTCCAGCTGCCACAATAAAACCTAAACTGCACCAGGCACAAAAGATGGACCAGCTGTAGCCATGTTCCACATCATCGGGCAGGCTGTAAATTAGTTTCGGGAGCCGGTTCAAATCATAAGAGATACTGGCAGCGTACGTGCAGAGGGAAATGGTGCAAAAGATCCCTATAAATAATACAAAGAGAACAGAGCGATCAGTTACAGCTTTGCCCGCTACCAGGCAAATGCCCGACAAGGCTGTGAAAATTAGATCAACCAGTGAGGCAACCACTCCACGTTTATAAAGATTGTAATCCTTTCATTGAAATCAATTCAAAACAAAAAACCAACAACTGGCCAGCCAGATAGCTCAGCAATTAAAGCGCCTGCTTGGGCCCAGGCAGGGGTCAGGGTTTCATCCTGGGTCTGCCGTGCCAGCCCCGCTCCCTAGGCACGCCGAGACAGATTGAGATTGGACACAGTGGTGGCATGCCTGTAATCCCAGCACTTGGGAGGCTAAGAACAGGAGGATCACTACGAGTCTAACCTTCGTAGTGAGACCCTGTAGACCCTGTCCTAAATTCATTTAAAAAAAAAAATAATTTCACAAACACTGATAGAACTTCTCTATGCCAGACTGTCTCTATCTTACAAAAGACAAAGAAAGTTTTATAATTTGAATCATTCAGCATTACCTGGTTTGATTGGTTACTCATTTTACACTTAGGGTTGCTTTTCCTTCTTAGAAACAATTGAATAAAAATTCTGTTTTACTTTGCTTTTGAGACAGAATCTCACTAAGCTGCCCTGCCTGCCTCTCACTTGTGCTTCCTGCCTCAGACTCCTTTAGTGGCTGGGACTATAAGCCTGTACCACACACTTACCTAGCAACTTTACTTTTAAGGAAAAGAATCTGTAACTTTTCAAACCTAATATGACATAAATATCATTTCCTTTTGCTCTATACATGACTTGGCAAATTTTTACGTAGTTGAAATGGCTACGTCTTTTTTTTAAATGAAGGTATAGTCATCATATTACTTATAAATAATGTTTTAAATAAATTCTTGCAAGTAGCTTTTTTTTTTTTGTACAGACTCCAACACATACCAGGGTCTCAACAAAATGTAGTTTTGATTTTTTTTTTGTTTTTACTAGTACATTTAATACAGTGCTCACTTACATTTATAATTAAAGATGGCTTGTATTTTAGTACCGGGAATTGAACCTAGGGCCTCACACCTGCTAAGCAAAGCAACAACAAAAAATTTTAGTGAATGAATGAATGCTTTGAAATTATGTAAATTAAGTCTAGAAATTTGGAATTGATGTCAAATAGCTGGTAAGGAAACCATTCAAAGTGTAGACAATTTGAGGGACACACACACACAAAAATGGGCATATCCAAAATTTTACTTTTTACATGTATGTAAAGTTGGCTTTCAAAAACTCTAAAATCAGGACTCTGACAAGAACGCTTCCGATGCCCAACGCATGCACCTTTCGTGCTGACGTGGTACCCTGAGGTGGGGCTCGCCCCCTCTCCGGCGGTGCAGCCCATGGGTGCTCTTCGTGGTAGGCACAGAATCGGATCAAGGCAGCTGCCGAGCAGCAGGCGAGCAACAAAAACAGAAGCGGGCACCCGACCGGGTATCAGAATGCCCAGTTCTGCTCTCAGTCCTGCATGTGTGCATCACGCCGCAGTCCACCCCCGAGGGCATCTATCTGCTGAGATTTGCCTTGGTCTCCACAGGGATGCCTGCAACCTCTCCTTTGGAAATAAGCGCAGATTTCAGAACTGAAAAGACAGTTAATAGAACCAGGACTCCTCCACTGTCCTTCTAATCTTTAAAGATCAAAAACATCAGCAGAAATACGATGCCGAGTAAGTAGCTGGGAGAATGAAATGACCACTATCTATAAAGTGCCATAACTCTGCTTCCACTCAAACCATGGAAGGGCACATCTTTACCCAGATATTTGTTTAGAAAACAAATATTCTAAATTAAGGGATGCTTGATCTGAGATGAGTTGGTATTCACTATTTTTTTTCCTAATTCTGTTTTTAAACTCTAAAGTGATTTTATTTTTCTAAAAGGGGTAAAATTCCAACTTCTGATTTCCTGCCCTATTTTTTTTTTTTTTTAACAATACACATACAATGGTGTCTTGGCTCACAAACCTGATTTTTTCCCATGATTCTGGTCACAAACTGGGTTGGACTAGAAGGAGATTAAATTCAGTGGTTAGGTTCAATGCTGACCTCACGGACCAGAATGATGAAGAAAACTGCGTTTGTGAACCAAGGTTTCATTATACCACTTTCAGTTCTCCAAAAGGAAGAGCAAGATGGAAATAGGCCATTATTGCATAAAGGAATAGGCCATTAAAAAAAAAAAAGTGCTCCTCTACTTTTTTCCCATACCTTGGGAAGAGCAAACGTTCTTACATTTACACGAATATTTACAGCAGCACCAAAAAAACCCCCCAAAAAACCCAAATGTTTATGCATAACAAGCCTCTTCATAAGGCCACTAGGAAAAACGCCCTCTGTGCAATATCAACAGGTAAAATACAGTAATCGAATGATGACCTAGTCATAGAAAAACAACCCCATCCTTCCTTCAGCTGTCTGCACATAGCTAAGTGCCCCAGAGCAAACACTTTTACAAGTAACATCAGTTAAATAACCTCTGAAAGCTTGAGTTCAAACTTACTCTTTTAAGCATCCTTTGATGTCTAACTGCACTGAATTGGAATATAAGAAACACATATTCTAGTCCTAGACTACTACTCTTCACTAGGTGACCTTTGACATCACATAACCTCTCTGAGTGAGGGTTTGATTAGTAAAGTCTTTGATGGCGTCACATTTTTATGATTCTGTTAATCCAAAATAAGACACAGAGCAAGTATACTTCCCGAAATTTCTTAGTGAATCTAGTACTCTGTATTGCGTAACTTAAAAAAAAAAAGGAATTTTCCATGCATTTTTTTCTTTCTGTATATATTCCTTTTGGTTTTAAAAATCAATTCCTTTCTCATAAATTCCCTAAGATTGCTTTTGGTAAAAGGAATTTTTCCACCTTACAGTGAACAGAAAAAGGTTATAAGAAATCACCTAATTTAGGACTTAACGAGGGTGAAGATTTCTCTTTGTTGCCAAAGTTGCAGGTGCTCAGCTGTGCTTTCCCTGGGCACTTGACGTCCGCTCACCTTGGGGGCACTGTGCATGATGTCCTAGCAAGGTTTCTTTTTCCAAGCTGCCAGAGAGCTGACGCTCCCTAGTGCTAAGCGTGGCTCCCCAGGAGCACAGTGCAGACTTTCTCGGTGAGCTTTTGCTTCTGCTCCCACTCCTGAGTCCATCTGCCCTCACACTACGGTTTGGATCTTAAAGGCCTCCCACCTCCCCCATGGCCAGCCTGTGGCACTGCACGGAGGTGGGGGGATCTCCCTGGGCGGAAGGTGAGGTGCAGCGGATGCTGCTTGGGCCAGTGGAGTCGTGCTCTCAGGGGGCTCTCAGGGCAGCCTCCTCCCTGCCCTGTCCTTTCTGCCTCTCTGCTTCCAAGCATCACAAGGTGGGCACCTTGGCTCCACTTTGCATTCTGTGCCAGCATTCTGGCACAGGTCTAGACTGACAGGGCCAAGTGCCCATGGGTGAAAGCCTCCAAAACTGTGAGCCCAAATAAATCTTTTCCTTTAAGTTGATTTTTCTCAGGTATTCTTAGAATCAGGGTTGAGCAAGACTGGCTTCTTCATGAAACTGGTAAGTCACACAGGTGATCATTTTAGACTTCCTTATGGAAGGCTCTCACACGGACCACCCCTTACAGCTGGGTCCAAATTTCCTCTTTAAGAACATGAGTCATTTTGGGTTAGAAGCCATCTTAATGACCTAACTTAATTTCTCTTCAAAAAAATCTATTTTCTGGGCTGGGGACATAGTTCTGCAGTCTAACTACCTGCCTGGCAAGGGCAGGGACCCGAGTTCAATCCCCAGTACTGTATGCCATGCTGACCCCAGAACCTCACGTGTGCTGTGCTGGCCCCAAAACTAGGCATGGTTGCATATGCCTGTACTCCCAGCACTGGAGAGGCTGACACAGGAGGATCACTATGAGTCTCAACTGCATAGTGAGACCTTGTATAAAATAAATAAATTTTTAAAAATCTCTTTTCAAATAAGATCATATTCTGAAATTCTGAGGATTAAGGCTTAAATGTTCAAACTGAGGGATAATAATTCAGCTAACAACATGGGGTGTGTGTATGTGCATGCATATGTGTGTGCATACCTGTGTGTGTGTGTGTGTGTGTGTGTGTGTGTAATCAAGGAATAGAGTATGCATTTCCATTTGTCTTATAGGTCTCAGCAAAACTGCACTATTTTAAGTGTCACTAATAAAATTCAACAATTATGATCTCCTAATGTTCAAGACCTAGTTCTGATCATATTCAAGGTAGTTTATTTTCACAAGTTCTCATTGGTCATAGCCATAACCTGTTCACTTTTTTTTTTTTTTTTTTTTTTTTTTTTTTTTTTTTGGTCTTTTTGAGACAGGGTCTCACTATGCAGTTCTGGCTGGCCTTAAGCTTACTTTGTAGCTCAGGCTGGTCTCAAAACTCACAACAATCCTCCTGCCTCAGCCTCCCGAGTGCTGGGATTACAGGCCTGCGCCACCACGCCCAGCTACCTGTTCACTATTGATGAGGTCAGGTACCTAAAGTGCTCTTTCCCGTTTCCCAGCATGTACTCTGTTTCCCAGCAAGCACTCTGTTACCCAGCATGCATCTCAGGCAGAGGAGAAAGACTCTTCCTGGGCTTCCTGTTAGCTCCTGATGTCATCTAACAGAGCTAAAGACATAGTCATGAAACCCTGCTAAACAAAACTGAAGTGTACCATAGATGAGACTTTTTTCCCTCAATTTGTTTAGTATGTTTGTGATACACAGAAAATACATTCACCATGGGCAACTGCATACATATTCTTGATCCTTTTAACTTCCTCCCTCTTGTGTTTCCCCCTACCCCCAGATTCCTTCTCCATCCTTTCAAATAACCAGCTATTTGAATCACTGATATTTTTTTTGTTTTGTTTTTATCTTGATTTCACTAATTTTCACTCTGATATGTATTTATCTATCTATCTATCTATCTATCTATTTATTTATTTATTTATTTATTTATTTATTTATTTATTTATTTGGTGGAACCGGGGATTGAACTCATGCCCTTGCACTTGCCAGGGAAGCGCTTATTCCACTGAGCCATCTCCCCAGCCCCACTCTGGTCTTTATAATTTCTTTCCTTTTATTAGTTTCAGATCTGGAATACTTTTATCTTTCTAGGACCTTTCCAGGTTATTTACTGGAGATTGTTCTACTCTTACATGTGCATTTATAGCTGTAATATTTCCTCTTAGAAATGTTTTCATAGTATCTCATAGGCTTCGGTACGCTATGCTGTCACTGTCATTTTCCTCTAGGAACTCTTTTATTTCTTCCCTGATTTCTTCTGCGATTCACATGTTACTTAGTCCACTAAGTAGTTCCTACCAATTTAAGATCCAGTTCATCTCAAATTGTCCCATGTAGGATTTACCTATGCACCAGATTATTTGAGATAACACTGCATTTTCACAAGTAGCAGACAGATAAAGTACTCCAGCACTCAGAAAGTTCACACTCTAAGGGGCTGTCGTGACGATTTCTAGGGTAAAAGGCCATCTATCCTCACTCTGCTCGTTCTTTCCCTGCCTTTGCCCATTTTCTCTGAGCAGCAGATACTCTTCAGCCTAGTGAATGAACCCAAGGGAGAAGTTTCTGAGTCCTGAGCTCACTCCTATTCATGGTAGCCTCTTAAAAAGAGTAATTACTGCTTCCTCCACAACCCCTGTTTGCAGCTACTTTTCTTATAAAATATTAAAAGGTTTTCTGCCAATATTCTTAATTAGAAAATACCATGATATCACAGAACCGCAGGGCTGGAAGGGATACTTTCAGATCAAGACAGCAATAAATTTATGCCACCACCCAGATCGTCAACCTAATTTCCTACCCTGAAATCTTTGTGGTGCCTGTGGCCAGCTGGTAAGATATAATTAGGGTAACTGGGCCTATTCGTTCCATGTCCCTCCTTTGATGTGCTTAAAAGGCTTAAAGGAGTAGAAGTTGCTTCACTCTGGTTAGACTGCTTGATAAATAACCTAACTACAAGACCCAGAGGCATAAACATTGATTTTTTTACCCACTCCTTCAAAAGATGGCCTACCCATCATTCTGGCCTCTGTGCTCGTATAGCAAAAATGCCTTGTGTTACTTTCCACATCAATTACTCAAAAAGCCATGCCTACGTGGCCTAGTAAAATGAATAGAGGCAAAAAAATTTTAAACATGTAATAAACACAAAAACAGACTTATAGACTATAATCCTAAGTTTAAAAAAAATCCAATCTTTTTGTGAAAGATTGTAACTTTCTTGAGTGGCAAAACCGGACCTGTTCTAACGTAAGGCTATTATAGTTTTTATTGATCCAGCCTGATATGAATATTCATATGTTTTGCTGCAGAAATGTTAATGTATTTGATTTCAAGATGCTGTTCCAGACCTTGCAGAGAGTGATAATATAGGCTACATGTACCATATTACCTTTCTAAAATAGAATTTTAAAATCCTGAATTCCAATATGTTTCCAGCCCCAAGGGTTGCACATAAAGCATTACAGATCTGCAGTTTAGTTCATAATTGATAGATAATTCAATATTCTGCAGTAGAGATTCGGAGGATATTTGTTTTAGGGTTTTGCTTTCTTTTTTTATGCACTGAAGCAAAGGAACAGATCATTGGGGCGGCTGCTCACTGTTGGACACTGTGACGGGGCTGCCGGGGCTCTGCCCCTTCCCCACTGTCAGGAGGAAATGTCCCTGCCACGGCATGCTCTTCCACAATGGCAATGGCTGCTCAGGCCTCAGTTGAGGAGGAAGACAGAGCTGGCAGGCAATGAGACCCTTCACCAAGGGAAGCCCATGCTTTGCTCTAGTTTTTCAAATTCCCTGTGTATCAAAATCATGCTCGAAAGTGTTATCCTTGATGAAAAGCCCTTTAAAATGTTTATAATTTCAATCACAAGAATGTTAACCGTGTTACTCTCTCAGTCTAAGCAAACTGCAGCATCTGTGATGGAAACACTGACAGGCAGACAGACGGCAGGGTACTCCAGTAATGGGCCAAGGCCTGAGCCCCAGGGGAAGCTGCTGGGTCCTTCACATTGTGTGGCTATACTGAAACATCAGAGGCTGCGGCGTCAGCAGCCTGTGAGGCCCCAAGAGCCCTCACAAGGCCCAGAGGAGCGGAAGAGACCCGGCTCTCAAACGTGAATGGACAGGGCTGCTCCATGCGTGGGCACCCAAGGCCTGATGCACACAGTAAGGGGGAGGGAGAGAGAGGCTGCTTCACAGATTCCATTTCAACAGCTCAAACTGTCATATCATTGATGTTTTCCATTGAAGGTTTGGCTAATAAGTTCAGGCAGAGAATGAAGATGCCAGCACATTAGAAAGGGGCTAAGTTTAGAATCAAAAATCTGTGGGAGGCTGCTGTCTAGAGCTGCTCAAGACAGTCTGCTTAATTAAAATCAATTCTTTTAACCCTTACCTGCTCTTGCCTGCTACTGCATATGAAGATTCTGCAGCTAATTTATCTTTTGCAGTAGATTAGCACAATTATCTTGGTGTTGCCAAAGGAAACTTCAGAGTTTTATTGATAAGAACAAAAACCAAACACTCAATCCTACAGCAAGGAACACAAGAATAAGACACCCAGGAAACTCGCCGAGCTCACCTACTGCTGACTTTAAAACTGAACCAGCCCCTGGGCCACACGGAGCTATCACATCTGGCCTTCTTGGTCTTAGCTCGCTTGAATGCTAACCATTGTTTTATATGCTGAGAGCATCCTAGAGTAGTCTCCCACTACCTATATTAAAAATGCCCCTTAAAAAATAATTCTATTGAGTCTTTTGTCAAATCTAGAAATTCTCACATTGGGATATGGCACCTTTTTAGGGCTTATGAAAGCAAATCTGTACCTTCTTCTATGTGTATGGACATAAAAATCAAGGAAACAGGGGTGCAACTAACAAAGATGAATGTAGGAAATGTTTTTATAACAGTCAAGCCCCAGTTAAGGATGAAAGGAATCCCCTTGGCAGTCTGGTCTCTTTTGCTGTGTTGCTATCATCTGCACACTCTAGTTTGGATTGTAAATACGTCCTCAGGCTGCCCTTGAGGGTTCAGCTCCTCCTCCCAAACTGCAGGATGTAGTTTCAGCCTTCCTGTGCTACGGCCGTGGCAACCAGTGACACTCACCCAACTCTATAAAAACCAACCAGTTTTCTGCTCAGAATTATACAGGTCCATGAGACTCAGAACTACCGATGGTCCACAGCCCCTGAGGTTCCATGAGGAGGCCCCTGTGTTCCGTGAGGAGGCTCTTGACCATGATCCACAGGCAAGGTTGCTCACAGAGAAGGAGGCAGGCAGGAGTGGGAAGCCAGGATCCCCTACCCCCCACCTCTGTCACTTAAGACCACATGGTGAGCATACCAGAAAGTGGAAGGCCACCCACCCAGCAACTCTGAGAGACAAACAGAAAATGGTGAAGCCCTGGAGCAGCATGGCTGTTTGTGTAAGCAGGGGCTTAAGTACCCATTCCAGGGTGGTGGTCACTTGCATGACAGAACTCCAGGGAAGTGGAAAAAGCTTATTAAAAATGTCTATCTAGGGTAGTATAGTTCTGATGCTGAGTATACTTTACAAAACTTAATTTGGCAATCACTCATTAACACATTTTCTTGTGAAAGGATAAAAAGAGAGGCTTGTTCCCTGCAGTCACCTGCAGCCAACATTAGCCATCAGATCAGTTCTCAACTCCTTTCTTAAGACAAATGAGTCCTTCACCTGCTAAGCAAAATACCCCAGTCCTGTCTCCACGCAGCTGTTTCTCCACATCATGCTTTCAGTGCCCATCCCCCCACCTAACTTTCTAAGGGTTTTTATCACCTTGAGTTTCAGATCCAAGCTCCTCACTGTGATGAAGACAGCCCTAAAGGCTTGGTCACAGCTCACGGCTGCCATCATTTGTGTTACTGTTTTCTGTCCCCTGCCTACTGTCACCTTTCTGGGGCTCACATCCACCAATGCCCCCTTCAGAGGTCGGAGCCAAGGGCTCTCTCCTCCGGCAGCACGCTCCCCACATCGATGGCTTCTCAGAACCTGGCCCAGAAATCTTCACCTCAGCAAGGCTCTCCCTGGGCCTCTCCTTCTCCCGGCTGGTTTTCTTCACAGCTTTCATCACTATCACAAATCATCGTTTACCTCTGCCCAGGAAACCCTGTCTGGGGATTTTGCTGCTTTCCTCAGGACACGGCCCTTATACCTAGAGCACTGTCTGACACACAGTAATCCTCAAAAGATATCTGTGGGGGGAAACTGACGAGCGTTATGTATGTAACAATGACACTAGTGCCACCGTGATTGAGGCACGTAGTTGGAATGGTCTTTCAGGCCAGAAATGGATGTTTTTTCTATGGTCTTGAGAAGCAAAAGTTCTTCACCAAGAGTCCACGTCAGGGCCTGAGGCACAGGGCAGAACAATGGAGATTACACCAGCCCCTTTCCACCTGGCTGCTCACGGGCCACGTGGGAAAATCGGAGCTGCAATTTTAACACTTGTTTTGTTCAAACTCTGTACTTCCCACCAAAGCTAACTGACCTTCCGGCTTCTCACCAGTGAAAACAAACTAAAAGGGGCTCCGACACCACGAGGCCCAAGCAGCCCGCGGCCCGCGCCCCGCCGGCAGCCTGAGGTGCAGCATACCTGTCATGAGGAACAGGAGGCCGGCCACGTGCTGGGTCAGGCTCTCCTCCCAGAAGAAGCTGACGGTGGCCACAATGCAGCCGCACAGCAGGACGGCGACTGCCATGCCCAGGAAGCCCGCAGTTATTCTTCGCAAATCTAATCTCAAAACAGAGACAGACATCCAAAGTCAGAAAGAGTCAGGAAAGTGAAAATTATAGAACAGAGGGTTTTGTACCCACTGTGAAAATGTCTAAGTGACACAGAAGGATGTGGGGCCCACAGAGCGAGGTGGTGTGGGGAACTCGCTCCCAAGGTGTCTCCCATAAGAGGACAGGTGGGGGTAGCCATGCGTGGATCAGTCCACCCCAACATAAGGCCATGGCGAAGTCCGAGGCCAGAGCAGCTCACTCCAGGGCATGCCGGAGCCCTGCCCCACCATGCACATTGACACATTTTCTTTATCCATTCATCTGCCGATGGGCACCTAGGTCATTTCCAAGATTAAAAAAGGTTTACTCCAGGAGTTTACGTAAACTTGTAGAGGAATTACTTAGTAAACTGAGAACATGGCAAGCTTAAGAAATATTCTCATTAGCCATAAATGAACAATGTAAATAAAGGTTACTACCGTGTAGCCGCTGTGACTAATGTGATTTTGGAGAAAGGGTCTAAAAATGAGCCACAGCGAAACGGGGTTTTGTCTAAACACCACAGACGTCAATTCATATTTTCGTTTACTGTTACTCCTGCCTATTTTCTACAAGGAATGTAGGGAGTGAAACAGTGGATCAAAGTGCACACATGAGGCATCTGACCAGCAATGCGCTCCCCCACAAAACACATGTCCCATGTTCCGTAAGCCGAGGCTGAGGTACAGGCCACACCCTCCACCCAAGTGCCACACATGGCCTGTCGCCCAAGCTGATGACCACTGTCTAGACGCACTGTCCCTGCCCCTGCTAACACACAGTGGCACCCAGCACTCTGCTGCCCACCTTCTGGCTGTTTTGCTTTTTTCTGTGTCTTTCTTTTATCAAAACAAAGCTAATGTAAAATATTGTTACCTAAACGGGAAAATATGTCCGATACTTCTTAAAACAGCAGATTCCAAGGTATCTCTGCTCTCCCTGAGGCCCAGGCCAAGCATGTCTGGTCCAGGACACACATAAGCTCATGGAACCAAGACCAGAGGACCACTGCTGCCTTAGGTGTGGGCTTCTCCATCATGTGGGACATGTCCAGGCAGCTGCCACCTTGCATGTCTGCACAGCTCCTGGGCATGGCGGGGCTGCAGTGTGCAGGATGGATTACGGTAGCTTCCTGCTTTACTCTTAGCACGGTAGCCAAACATAGACCATTGCTTTTATTACAGGAAATTCCTTATTTCCAGTCTGGAGGACTCAAATTAAAAGAAGGCATCTCTATTAGACAGGAAATGTAACTATTATAGAGCAAGGGCCAGCACAGTCACAATTTAAAGATGCTCAGTTTAGTGTTGCAGGGATAAGTACCTTGGAGGTAATTATATTTGAGCAAGAGAAATGTAATAATAGTTCAGCCACTGTTATCCTCCAAGCGCCCAGATTCCCTGGGGTTTGAGAGGTGGTTCTAAGTTTTGTGACCACAAAAATGTACAAGTTCAGATGGAATTCATCTGGGATCTGCAGCAGTACCAGGTACATTTAGCTTAGCTAGGCTGTTTCTGCGCAACAGGTGTGAGTCCATGAAAAGCATCTTTTAAAAAATGTATGTATGTATATATGTATGTATTTATTTGTTTGATACAGGATCTCATCACATAGTTTGGACCTATAGTGGTCCTCCTAGCTCAGCCTCCCCAGTGCTGGGATTACAAGTGTGTTCCACCATTCCCGGTTTTGGGGCTGGCATGGCACACCCAGGGTTCTGTGGCCAGCATGGCTTGCAGCACAGGGCATCCAACTTGGGTCCTTGCACTTGTCAGACAGGTGCTCAGACTGCCAAGCTATTTGCCCAGCCCCAAAAGCATCTTTCCGTGGGCACCCTGAAAAGAATTCAATGAATGCTGAACTACTGCCACCTGGCCAGCAACAGGGTTCAAACTTAGAGAAAAGATTCAAGGATCCTACGGTGATCTTTTCTTACCGGACCAGAGTCAGTAAGGAGGAGGCCCACTGGGTAGAGGTTTAAGACTGAGACCTCCAGGTATGTTCATTAGGAAGCCCAAGACTTTAACTCAGACAGGCTGAAAAGTGACTGTTAAACTATGTCCGCAAGAAAGTACTTCCAAGAAGTCACACTCTTAGGAAATAAGCCGTGTTTCTTCCAAAGACCTTCCAAGTTCTAAAGTTATCAGTCCTAATATTCAGAACAGCCCACTGTCATGGCAGTAGCATTAGAGTTCCTGAGACTCAAACTGCAGCCTTGTGCTCGGCAGGGGCCGCTTATTCACAGAAAGCTACTCCACTTGGTCTCCTGCGAGGCTTTTGCCACTCCAGGAGACTGCTGAGTCCTCAGTGCACTGGACAGGAGACAACAGCAACCTGATTCCAGGGAATACTGAGAACTCAAGGCAGGTTTTCCCTGCGGAGCTCTCCACCACCAGCAGCTGGGATCAGCAGTTCCAAGTAACCATCAGCCCCCTTTAGCTCCTGATCACGTGATCCTTCCTACAGTTTCACATTTTCCTGACAGTGAAAAGGAGCAGGTCCTCTGCTGATATGTACAGGTGGCAGACACCCTGGAGAAAATTATGATACAGTCCTAGAGATACTTCTGCAGAAATGCCGAGGTGTGAAACCAACACAGTGGCTAAAATAGATACTGTATAAGCAAAACAAAAATAAGAGCACCAAAGGCATAAGCTCTTAGATTTCATAAGACGAGTGGTAGCACAGGTTCTGGTACCTGACCACTTGGTAAAGTCCAGCCAGCAGCCGTGCACCGAAGCCACGCAGGCACCCTGCACGGCCTCCCACAGCCACACGCCTGGTTTGCACACCCAGCGAGGGGAAGGTTCCTTGGAGTCTCTGATGACCAAGTCCATCTTTTCGTCCGGACCTGTTCAGAAGGACACCGTTTCCTCTTAGACCCGTTCCCAGAAGTACTTACGCAGCAGGTGCCACTCATCTTGCTGAATTGTCTTGGTTAAATTGAAAGGAATGTTGCGCAAGCGGATGGGCTGAGAAAAGTGGTACTTGATGGCTGTGCATCGCTGCGCAATACCTGGAAGGAAAAAAGAAATGAGATTTACTAGTCTGTCCATTTGTAATGGAATGCTGGAGACCCGAGGCAGAATAATTTACCCTTCGCTGATTGAATGGGAGTGGGGATAGGAATCTCTTGATTACTCTCATTAACAGAGGCAAGTCAGAGCAGTAAAAACCTAGAAGCTGAAATTCTTTTTAAAATCATGCTTCATTTCTTAAATGTATTAAATTTTATGAGGATTTATACATTCCCTTAAATGTTTTCTGATACAAAGTTTCTCTGAGCTAAACAAAAACTATTCAAAGAGAGACTGCCTAAAAGGATACAGATGTTTGGGAGAAATCAGCTTAGAATTGTTAAATTAACACACAAATGACAGTTGTAAATTTAGTCTCACACCCTCAAATGGATGGATCAAAAAGGTGATTAGAGAAATCGGGGAGGCTGATGCATGAGGATCACAGGTTGAAGTCCAGCCTGGACGGCTTAGCAATACTCTATCTCAATCTAAAAATATATAAATTAAATTTAAAAAGACGTAGTCATAGCTCAGTGCAAAGGCCCCATGACTCCATCTCTAGCACCAAAACCACTTCTCTTCATTAGCAAACATGTTATTTAGACACCAGATGGCAGTTCTCCCTCCAAAAAGGCTTCATTTACATTGTAGGCTTGGGCAATGATTTTACCTTCAGATGAGGCTGACCACATTCAGGGCTATAAGACCACACACACTGATCTTCTGACACAGCCTGCTAGCCTATTCAACCCATCAGCAGCTGATATCATCCTTTAATATGAATGTTAATGACTCGAATTATGGCTCTTGAGTGAAAGGGTAATACTGAAAATAGAGAGGAAAAAGAAAAATAAGCTTTCCCTCCCTTTATCTGTTTGCATGACCAGCCCTATGCACAATATTTTGATCGGGAAAGCATACCCATTAGTTTAATCTCATTTATAGCCCATGCTTTTTATTGCAGAAATAAATGCAGACATATTATCTTCTAACGCCTTCTTGGTCCCATGAAAGGCATCATCCTTTCATAAACAAACAAAAATCCTTTTCACATTGTAAATCATCCCAGGCAGTTGTTTGAATTAATGTAATTTCATGAAACTAATTTTGAAAAAGGTGTGAGTGTGCGTTCTTTAACCCCAGCAGCTGTCAAGAACAGTATTCTGAGAGGTGCAAATACATCTCTAATTAGTGGCATTTGTGTAAGTATAAAAGTGAAGTGAAAAATTTTAAAAATCAGATGACAAAGGGAGAATAGTATTCAAGGCAGAAAATAAAGGATAGGAAAAAAATATACCACAGAAAGTAACCAAGAGAGATGGCACAGCTACATTAGTATCAGCTAAGACTTTTACAACAAATATTACTAGTGATAAAGAAAGATATTTTATAGGGGCCAATACATGAGGAAGATAAAATAATATAAATGTCTATATATCTATCATCACAATCCCAAAACACATGCAGTGGAAACTGAAAGGACAGACAACTCAGCAACACTTGTGGTAGAATTCAATAACCTATGTTCTCTGATGACAGAACAACTAAACAGAAGAGTATCAATGAACGGAGGGCATGAGCCACACAGACACAACACACGTCCACAGAGCACTCAACCCGACAACGTCAGAACGCACCCTCTTCTGTGCACGCAGAGCGTTCTCCAGGACAGGCCATGTGGTAGGCAATAAACCAGACCATGAGAAATCAATGACTGCTCACACAAAGGGCTGGGGGGAGGGCTCGGCAGCCTAAGTGCCTGCCTGAGAAGTACAAAGTCCTGAGTTTGATTCCCAGTACTACATGCTGTGCCAGCCCCAGATCTGGGCGTTGTGGTGGACACCAGCACTAGGGAGGCTGAGACAAGAGGATCACTACCAGTCCAAGCTGCACAGCAAGACCCTGTATCAAAAAATTTAAAATTAGAACAAGTTCACACTAAGTATAGTGTATCTCTTACCCCAATGTAATGACTGCAAATGAATAACGGAAGAAAATTTGGGACATTTGCGACTTTATGTAAATTAACTGTTATTCTTAACAATTGAAGGTCAAAGAAGAAATCACAAAAGCAGACAAAAAAATGCCTTGGGATTAGTGAAAACAAAAGCACAACACACTAAGATATGAAGAATTCAGCTAGAGATCTTACAGGTAAATTTACAGCTGTAAGGTGTTCACTGAAAATTATCTCAAATCAGTATTCTAAAAAAGCACTAAACCCAGAGCAGAAGAAAAACATTATAAAAGTAAATATAAATCAGAAAACAGGTATCTACAGAAAATAAATTTTAAAAATGTTTTTTAAAACTAACAAAACTGATGAATCATTAAGCTACGCTTTCCAAGATAAAAAGGAACAAGATTCAAATTACTAAAATTAGCAATAAAACAAAGGCTATTACTAATAATCTTACAGAAATAAAAAATAAATAAATAAGAGAGCATTGTAAAAAATTACATGCCAATAGAGTAAGACAGATGATATCAACAAATTTTTTTAGAAGACACAAACTCTAAGCCTGACTCAAGAAGTAACAGAAAATGTGAATACATCTGTAACAAGTAAAAAGGTTGAGTTAATAACTAACTTAGTAAAAATTTCCCACAAACAAAAAACACCAGATGGCTTTGGTGGTAAATCTTACCAAATGTTTAGAGAAGATTTAAAAATCTTGCATAAATTCTTAAAAAGGTGGGGGATGCAGGAAGATAGCTCAGCTGACTAAGCACTTTTTTAGGCAAGCACAGGACTGGTTTCAATCTCTGGCACCACATGCTGCAGTGACCCCACCCCTGGGCGGGCTGAGCCTTCAATGCAGGCTGGGCGTGGTGGCACGTCCCTGTCATCCCAGTGCTGAGGAGGCTAAAAATAGGAGGATCACTACACGTCTGAACTGCATAGTGAGACCCTGTAGCAAATTCATCTTTGATAAAAAGAAGGGTCTAGGGAGATAGCTCAGTGGCATAAGTGCCTGTCCCAAGTTTGATCCCTGATATCACAAAAAAGAAAACAAAACAAAATCTTCAAAAAAGAAAATTTTAGAAAGAAACAAAAAGTGACAGATCATTATCTAAATCATCTTATGAGACCAATATTTTCCTGATATAGAACCACATATAATGAAAAAGAAATTATATAATATACCTCGTGAATAGTCATATAAAAAATCCTTAATGTAATATGGGCAAACTGAATTCTGCAACATTTAAAGAGATTCCTACATCATTAACAAGTGAGATTTATCTCAGGAAGGATGGGTTTAATATATGAAAAATAAGGAATGCCATCAACAAATGTGGAGGATATATCTAGAGGGCTGAAACTACCTAATCATCTCAAAGACTGAGAAAATTCATTTTACAAAATTCTTTTAAGCCAGGCATGATGGTGCACACCTGTGTTCCCAGCACTTGGGAGGCCAATGCAGTAGGATCAACCTTAACTACATAAGACCTTGCCTCAAAAGAACAACAATAAAAAACAAAAAATCCATTCAATATTCATCAATGACACTTTGAGTGACAATACTATTACCTCCACTACACAAACAAAGAAAACGTCAAGCTCAGAAAGGTTAATGAATCAGCTTGGGGCCACAGTGCTAACTAGTAACCAAGCTTAAACACATATGTTCTTACTCAAACTTGGATTACTCCTCATTCTGCAAGGTAGAAATCCTTAAGCTCTTGGAGATACCTCTGAATTTTGTAGGACAAGCTGTTGTTGTAAAATGTACTGTTAATTGGAAATGAAAAAATAAATTTTTCTAGTTTTGCAGCAACATGTACTCTTCCAGAAACAAAGCTGATTCCTAATGAAAAGCGTTCTGTTTGTAACTCTGTATCTGGAGATTGGATTAGCTACTGGAATGGCTGTACACTGAGTCAACTTGAGAAGTTTAGAAGTTTAACTCAGCCAGTGTGCTCATTTTCTAAACATCCTGACCTTGGGGAAAAAGGGCAGGGAGATGAGAGTGTAAGGGAGGCAGAGTCTTGCTCCCCCACTTCGTGCTCTTGTTGCCTTGGGGTCTTCTGCCCCCTTGAAGTGTTGCCCCTGTGCCAAACCACCCTGCCTTGGGGCCAGCTGATGCGGACTAAAACCTCCACAAACCGTGAGCTAAATAAACACTTCCTTCCTGAATTTTGGGTGTTGAGTATTTTGTCTCGGCGATGAGAGAAAAAGTAACGAAGACAGCTACATATCGACTCCGCCGACTCACCGCACCTGCATCCCACAGGAGATGCTTCACGCTGGAGATGAAGCGGAAGCGAGAAACAGTGATCTTAGGACTCGGAGGGGCACAAGTTCTGCGCTAGCAAAATGTGTGGCCCCTTTGAAGTAAGTGCAGCTATTCCTGGGCTCATTTCCTCCTTG
This sequence comes from Ctenomys sociabilis, assembly GCA_004027165.1. NCBI lineage: Eukaryota > Metazoa > Chordata > Mammalia > Rodentia > Ctenomyidae > Ctenomys > Ctenomys sociabilis. Next base: position 64,977 of record PVKA01008917.1, read on the forward strand.
GCCCTTGCCTACAACCAGCGGGATCCCAGCAGGCAGGGAGCGCAGAAGGCAGACAGCTGGCCCAAGTTCTCCTCCTTCCCAGGCAAATCTCCCGGAGCCAGGAATGAAGTACGCACCTCACCAAATGGCCTTTCCTTCCCCATCGGAATCTCAGGCTACAGGGTCCAGAATTCTGAGGTGAGATGAGAAAGCAGATAAGGAAAGTGGGCAAAGTTAGACATTAACAAGTAGCGCTCAGAGATTCCAAAGACGGGATGGGCATCTGATGGGGCGCCGGGGGGCTCCCCGGCTGAGTCCCCCAGGCAGTGGCCCACGTCCCGGTGCGCCCCTCCTTGGAAAGTGATCTGAGACTTCCGCAGAATTAGAAGAGAACATGGGAGTGAAGGACAGCTCAGCGGCAGCTTCAGAGAGCAGCCAGTAGCTTTTGACGTCCTTGTTCTTACACCCTGGTCCCACTGTCACCGCAGAAAGTCAAGGGACTTTGAGGGGGACAGCGCCTTATCAGAGTCTGGCCTCCTGCAGCACCCACATCAAACTGAGGCAATGAACCCTGGCAGAAATCACATCAGGAAAGACCTGGAGCTGCTCTGTGGCTTGCGGACGTCAAAGTTGGTGCTGCAGATGAAAAGACAAGGACGTACCTAGGGTGCACTTAGCAGGGCGGACGGGGGCGGGCGTGGGGTGGGCGCCGCGCTGCGCTAAGGGGAGATGCCGCGAGAAGCCACAAGGAGGCGGTAGAGTCCAACGTTTCCAAAGCCACACATGCACACTTTGAAATTAACCCAGCTTGCCGGGTTTAGGCAGCAGTGAATCTGGTTCTCTGAAAAGGAATGCAAAACACATGCGCTCAGGGCACCAGATGGCATCGCACGATGGGGGAGGAGACACGCAGAGGACTGAGAGAAGGAGGAGAGGTCTATATTTAGGCATTAATCAGCTTCTTAAAGGGCCAAGCAGGCCGCTGCAGGGATGACATAAATCACGGAATATGACACACGAGTATGCTGGGCAGGGCTAAGAAGAAAGCTTCTGGCCTGCTGAATCTGTTCCTCCCGAGGCTAAGGAAGGTGACCGAGTCCCAAGGAAAGTCAGACGCCCCCATCGGAGCTTAAATGAGAGAAAGGTGGGAACCAGAAGATGCAACAAAGTCACTATCAGCATCAGCCGTAAGGCAGCCCATGAACTGTGCTAGAAAAATACAGTAAAATTTTAAATGTAAAAACCTACTACGGTAAAAGACAAATTGCTAGTAACCTCTCGAGGTCCTCGCCCTCACCTGGAACACACATCTCCCCAGTGATTCTAAACACGTTTCAATTGGTCACTTAGGCCTTGGGAGGAGGCAGTAGTGTCTTGGGGCCAGGCCCGGTGAGGACTGGGAGTGAGGACACAGAGTGACACTGTGAGCCTGCCTTCTTGCTGAAGGACAGACAGCAGCAGCCTTTAGGGTGTTGTTTGGTTGGGTGTTGTTTTTTTTAAAATCACATTGCATAATGGCATTCATAAAAGAGGACTTCCAGAACTGCATCTGAAAGTGTCAAGAATGATTGGAAACAAGAAGTATTCTGAAGAGGAGTTAATGGCTATGTAATCATTTTTGGAAAATTTAAACAGTCACAGATGTTCTGCATATGGCGCTTAAAGGCCACGAAGTCAACTCGGGTTTCAGTCCCAGTTGTGTGACTGGGCAAACTATAGAGCCTCTCTGAGCCTGGGTTCTCCTCACCTGTTTAAAAATAGAGGGGCGGGGCTAACACCAGATCCTGAAGAAGTAAGGGCCCTATGCAAGCACAGTGAGCATCAGAACAGGACCAGAGGTTCTCTCCTGGCACCCGGCCACACTCCTCATGCACAGGCACTGCCACGGGCCTGTGCTCTGAGGGCTGTCCCCAACACAGGACACCTTGCCTGAGCAAGGGGCGGGCCCCTGGCTCTCAGGTTTCCTCTCCCGCCTCACCACCCACGCACCAGATTCCCCTCACCTTGCGGAAACTGCTGACTCCCCTCCTGCCTCTATTCTCTTTTCTCACCCCCCCTGCACCTCTGCTGGATGACCTGTTCTTATCACCTGCCTCCCCCAAGGCCTCCACTGGCCTTCAGCCCACTGAAATACGGAAACCTTCACCATTTGTGCTTTTTACAGTGTCTCAAACTTAGCTGCCTTAAAGTCTGAAACAGTTTCGCTTCCCATGATATAATTATGTGTTTATTTTAAAATAATGTACCTGGCACATCCAAGTGCTACAGTGTTGTTTATTAAATAGCTTTAATGCTTTGCCAACGTGCCGACTCCCAAACTTGGACAATCAGGAAATGAGAAAAGTCTCTCACAATTCCTCAGACTGTGCTTTCACTGCCACTCCTGTCATGTACCTGTCTAGAAACACACAAGTGGCTTCCCCTGAACCAGATCCAGACTCTAGATTCTCTCATCTACCTCCACCCTCACTTCACAGCAAGCTAAGACTGGTTCTCAGGAGCTACACCCCTCTCAGAAGTGTTCCCTACACACCCAGCCTTTACCTTCAAACAGTCCAGAATCTGCTCAGCCCCAGCCCAGCCCCTGCCTCAGAACAGCCTTCCCCCCAACACTGAAGCCTCATAGTCTCTGCAGCTCCTGAATTGTATCTAAGCCACTACCTGGCTCTTGCCTTTGGGATTTCCTGATGGGTCAGAAAGTCTATATCCCTATGAATGACCCAAATTCTTCAAGAAGAAAAGCTGTGACTTCTTTCTAGCCATGCGATGGTGAGAAGACAGCTCTGAAATAGCATTAATGGCAGCACCATTAATGCTAAAGGTTCTCTTACAGTGACCATCTGCAATGCTTCCTAAAACCTTTTAAAGGCAACTCGGAATTCCATAAAGCACTCTTTTTTTTTCCGGCCAGCTTTACCACTAAGCATGCAAGTTTGAAAGCAAAGATCCACCACAGGGTCGTAGAGCAGAAGACATCACATGGTTGTCAAGAGAGATTTAACCTCAGAGCAAGTTGGGTACTAAGCAGACAAAAGAAAACGTTCGTGGACTGCTGGACTGTGTTGGAGTGTTTTGCTGAATTGAAGCACCTATAATAATTGAATGCCAATAAAATACCCATCTCGATAGGACTAAATAAAAAAAGGGGATAGAAAGGAAAGACCATTCTGTATTTGTATATACAGAACAGTTAGGATCAATATGCAGCAACTTTTGCATAATTCTATTTGCACTAATGGTGTTTGGATAGAATATCCTGTCTGCTTCTTGTACACTGGATAACTACTAGGAAGATAACAATGTAAAAAGTATTAATTATTAAAATGTACTATAAATCAGCTTTAAAAAAAGATAGGTATACAGTTACATTCTCTTAATTCAATGAATAGAGGGATCTGCTCTAATAGTGTTTGTAAATAAAATATCATGTCTGCACCTTGTACAACAAATAACCACTAAGAAAACAATATACAATGTATTAATTATTGAATCTGTTCTACTAATTTGATTTGAAACTGTCTCATTGCTATTTGTTCTTCAATAAAATTATGGAAATAAAAAAGAAAATGTTCTCCTTAGACCCTCACTTAAACAAACCATGAACAGTAAGTTTAGAAGCTTATCTCTGACTTTGACAACCTCAAACAGCCAAAACTGACCCCCAAGCCAAGGCCCCTGAAGGCAAACCCACCATCTACCCTCGAGTTTTCACTACTGAATGGAAAGAAATTCAAAATTAATAAACCTGAGCAGCACTCTCTAACAGAAAGAGAACACAAGCCATATGCAATGTTAAATGACCAGTCACATTTAAAACTAGGGACAACTCACTTTAATATTTATATGTAAATGTACACAAATACGTAACTGTAACATTTAACACGAAGCCAACACTTTGGAAAGCATCCGTGTGATTTTCCATACTTTTAACACTAGGTCCTCAACATTGGAATCTGATGTTTGCCTTCTGCTCATAGCACATCGCTTCTGGACAAGCCTGTTTCTCTCTCCAAGTTGCTTTTGGCTGGTGCCCGTCCTACCTGGGCGGGGCGATGTCTACAAGAAAGCGAATGAGTCTTCAAGGGACATGAAAGCCAGGCAGAGCAGCTGATGAAGACGTACCCAAACGGGGTGAGGGCTGCGCTGATATTCAGTCCTCCCTCCCTCCACACACGCTGCGCTTTTCCGCCTTAAGCGCTTGCTATCATTGCAGACGAGCCAACTTCTCGGTGGCTGCGGGAGTACCTCTGTGCTTACTCCGTATTCTCGCGGAGCACAACCGTGTGGATTTGCATTCTGGCTTCACGGTTTGCTGAGTGCAAGCCCTTGACCAGGTGACCAGGTACGGTGCCTCACCGCACCCCACCTTCCTCAGCTGGCCCGTGCAGACCGTGACAGTCCTTCTACTTCACAGAAGGATCGGGTGAGGCAGTGATGTAGCATCCTTATCATCACTCCTCCTCTGTAAAAATTCTGAAGGATCCCAGAAAACCAGAATACTTCTTAAAGACTCAGCTGGAATTCCCGGAACTGCAAATATATGATCTCATGGAGCCACGAAGACGAGTCAGACACATCCAGCCCTCCTTAGACACGGTAAACATCAACGCACGGATTTTTTTTTTTTTCATTGCAGTGGAGTGAACAAGAAATACCACCACCATCCAAAGGAAGATGACCCTGTGCAAAAGGAAAACTGTCTGTGGGCTAGCACAGCGCGACCACTGCTTTGCCAAATTCATTTCTAAATCCCTTTTTTATTGTATTATATCTCTAGTAGAAAAAAATGCAAAATTTAAAGCTAATTAAATTTAATACTAATTAAAATTCACATCTTCTCAGAGCCATCACAGTACACGGTCAGGGACTTGGCAGGTGTGTCTGCATTGAAGATTTTAGCCTAATGGAAGAGTAGGACTTCTGGGGATTTTGACTGCAGCTAACTATACTCTGCTTTTCCTTCCCTTCCTGTTCTCCTTTTCTCCTTTCCCTTATTTTTCTTTTACCAAGAGAACCACAAGAAGAAGGCAGTTTCTAACCTTTTTTCTGTAGTCAGAGTTATCAAGGTAGATTTAGGGCTAACGCTGTGGTTCAACATTGGAGCACTTAGCATGCATGAGGTCAGGGTTAGATCAGCAGCAAGGGAAAAAAAGTACCAAAATGCTAAATTCCCCTTATAACTAAGTATAGGTTAGACTCAATAAACCCCTTCTAATAAAATCAGGCAGAAGTGACAGTGGCCTTTCCAATGTTAGGCCATAAGAAGACATTCTGATTTCTTAGGGATCAATCAAGAGAAGCCAGCAACCACAATACAACGGTCATGCTGTCCTACGGCCCAGTTAACAAGAAGAATCGAAGCCTCTGGCAAGCAGCTGTGACCAGGAAGGGACCCTGACTGCTCTACTGGAGAGAAGACAGAGTGACACCCCATCCTGAGCCCCGCACCAGAGTCACCTGCATGGGTGCTTCGCCCAAACACAGAGCAGACACTGCTACACGGCCAGGCCAGTGTTCACCACTGGTGTCCTGCCCTAGTCACAGTACACTGGCTGTAAGGACAGCGACACTGTCACAACCAAAACTGTCTTAATAGCACCTGGGTCAAGGACTGTTACTCGGCTACAAACACCTGATCTTAAAATCTCCTGGATTCAGAAATGCATCTAGTCAGTACAGGAAGCAGACTCAAGCTTTGCACCCTCTCCAGTGTAACTTTTTCAGTTAGTGTGAATATCAATGAATGAACAACACACACACACAAAAAAAAAAAAAAAAAGAAAAAA